>JAODAL010012075.1:0-96984 GCA_025379985.1 Phyllomedusa bahiana | reverse complement strand
CAGTTCAGAAGAGGAGGGCAAATGTCTTCTAAACAAATTGTTTTGGGGATGATTTTTTTTATTTCTTGTTTGGGGCGGACGAATTAACAACACACTGTAAAAAAAAAACTTTTTAAAAAAACTGCAGGGAGGGGGTTTTGATGCTTTGAAAAAAAAAAAAAATTTGTAATTAGTAAAATTTTAAATAAAATTTAAAATTTTTTTTAAACAAATTCAGTTACCAAAAAATTACTAAATGAGAGTCACTGTACAAAATGCATAGGCCACTTTGTAAACTGTGGGTAAAAAGGTTTGGGGGTCATGCTGGGGCCCAGGACGGGGATAGTTATGCCCGTGAAACAAAAATGGTGGTTAAAGACCCTTTTTCCGGACTTTTAAATTGGGGCAGAGGTTTGGGGGCCAGGTGCCCGTCGGGTTATCAATTCCATAAATAAAAGGGGGTTTGAAAGACTCCTATTTCCGGCCTTTTTAATCTGGGGTCAGCAGGTTTAAAAGGTCTTCTGCGGTACAGGCAGATTTTGTTAATGCCATTCAAAAAAAATTGGGGGTTCAAAGATCCTTTTCCCCCGGCACTTTTTAATTTTGGGGGTAGACATTTTAATTGTCTACTGCGGTCCAGGACAGGTTTTGCAAGTCCAGTTCAACTAAAATGGTGGTTGAAAGACTCCTTTTCCCACACTTTTTAATCTGTGGGTCAAAAAGGTTTAAGGGAAACTGCGGTAAGGCAGATATAGTTAATGCCATTCAATAAAAGGTGGTTCAAAGACCCCTTTTTTTGGCACTTTTTAATTTGGGGGGTCAGACGGTTTAATGGTATTTTGGGGTCCAGGACAGGTATAGTCAATGCCCCGTTCAACTAAAATGGTGGTTAAAGACCCCTTTCCCGTATTTTTTTAATCTGGGGGTCAAGGGTTTTTAGGGTCATACTGCGGTACAGGACAGTTATAGTTAATGCCCTTTCAAAAAAAATGGGGGTTGAAAGATTTTTTTCCGGGCACTTTTTTAATCGGGGGTCTTTCGATTTGGGTCTGCGCGTTCCAACAGGGATATTCAATGTCCATTAAGTAAAAAATGTTGGTTAAAAATCATATGCCTGCACTTTTTAAATTTTGTGGGTCAGAGGTTTAAGGGTCATGCGTGGTCAAGACAGGGATTAAAGGGGTCTGTTTTTTTTTTCTGTGGCTTTATAACCTAATTGTCTTGCTAAGATGTAGCATGATACATTTGCTGTTTTTGGGATTTAATTCCGCTTTCCCCTCCCTTTTGGGGTAAGAAAAGAAGGTGTTGTCTCTCCCTTAGACTTTAATTACCGATAAATAACACTATCGGGTACCCTATTGTAATTGCCGAAATCACTAAAGAACCGAGACGTAGTAAGTAAAGCTCATATGGTATACCTAGTTATCAAATTTAACCCTTTCATCAAACCAAGGGTCCCTAATGTGTCCAGTTGAAATATGGATACATAGAATGATAAAAAATATACATCAATCTTTTATATGTAATTACAATTTGTAATTTAAATTTCCAAATGGGCATTACAAAACTAAGAGGCAAAAATTTAAACACAATTCTCCCTATGAAAATATTAAAATATCAATAAATATCCTAATCTATAGACTGAGCCCCTCCATATTCAGAGATCTCCCACCGGACCCACCAAAATAGTAACATCCAACCTGCAATATATCCAAACAATGCCTATTAGACACATGAGATGGTAGGAATCTTACATCAAAGATCTAACCCCGATCCATTCTCACTTGTCTCAAAATTGTTACAAATAAAAATCTTTTAAACACAAGTTAATGCCAAAATCGAATTCCCTTTATACCCCCGGAAACAGAGTATTAGATGGAATCCCGTATGATTCTCTCTTGGGTTTAAAAACCTTATTTTATCACCACCACTCGAAGGGGGGGATTTTGGTCAACCACCTGGTATCTCAACTGTGAGACATTTGGTTTTGTCAACAAAAAGAGATGGATTGATTAAAGTTCTCTTTGTTTAATAGTAGCTTACATTTGTTTAGGAACGGTCCGATGCTGGGTAGTCTCCCCCAAAGTATGCGAGACCGCACGGACATTTGTGACAAAATTATTCTCGAATCACATGTGAAAAAACCCCTTATTTTGCCCCTTTTTTCAGTGGAAAGAGTTAAAAAACTTCCCTTGGTTACATTAGAGCATTGTGAGCAGCTCAAACATGGGTAAGTACCCTGTTTGGCCGTCTGTAAGAATGTTTGGCGTGGGATCTTTACCAAACTCCCCACGTCCGCAGGGATTTTTTTTGTATTAGTTTCGGTGACCTTTTGAAACAACTTAGGGGGAGGGGAGTGACGAAAAGTCCTCTATTTCAGGATAAGCTTTACCTTAAACGAACCGTTTTCAAATGGCCCCCTGAATTTTTTACCAAAAAGGGGGAAGTCGTAAACAAATGCATCCTTTTCATATTGTCCTTTCTTTTAATGCCTGAAATCCTAATTTAGTTTTTTTCCCCCAAAACAATAGAATTTTTTGAGTTCAAAAAGATAAAACCCCTGATTGAAATTCACTCTTCTTTTAGTGAAACTCAGGGGTTTTTTGGATCACTCATTATTGGGGGATACGGTTTTCCCCACAGGTTTGGATCGTTCCGGGGGAGTCAACAGATGGGAAACGTCTTTTGGGAATACCAGCAATCACCCAAAGGCAGCAAAAAGGGGGCACTACCCAGATCAACTTAAGCGAATGGACAGGATTGTCTCAAAAGGATGAACTCGTTAAATTCGTTTTGTTGAGATGTTGATAATTCAGAACAGGGGTATCCAAAATTATTTTTTAGGAAAAAAACTAAACTGGGATTTCAGGGCAGTTAAAAAAAGGACAAAAAAAAAGGAAGGCATTGTTCGACTTTTTCATCCTATTGGGGGTAAAATTCAAGGCGCATTCGGAAAAACTGGTATTTGGGGTAAAGTTATCCTGAAATAGAGGAATTTTCATCCCCCCCCCCCAAACCTAAGTTGTTTAAAAAGGGTTTCCAAAATTAGTGACAAAAAATTTCTGTGTGGACGGGGGGGGGATTTGGAAAAATTTCCCCAAAAAACTTTTTACAGGGCCCAAAACGGGTACTTAACCATGTTTGGGTGCTCAAAATACTCTATGTAACCAAGGGAGATTTAAAAATTTCATCCTATATGAAAAAAGGGGAAAAATAAGGAGATTTTTCCATGCGATTCAGTACTTAATTATGTATCAAATTCGGCGGTTGATACGTTGGGGAACTCCATGCGTTGCGAGCCGTATCGCTAAACATAATTTATATTAAAAAGGAACTTTATTACTATTCCACTCATTTTGTTGAAAAAAACCCAAAAATGCTCAAGTTTGAATAAGGTGGTTGACCATTAAAAATTTGACGGGGGGGTGGTGAATAAAAAGTTTTAAAACAAGAAAATCATACTGGTATCCCATCTGGTTCCTTTTTCCGGAGGTATGAATGGGGAAAATTCACTTTGGCATTAACTTGCGATATAAGATCTATATTATTGTGTACACATTTTTGAGTACAAGTGAGATATGTGATTTTTGGGGGTTAGATCTTTGAAGTAAGACCCTACCATCTAGTGTCAATGGGATTGTTTGGAATTTGCAGGTTGGATGTTACTATTTTTGTGGGTCCGGTGGGAGATCTCTGAATATGGAGGGGCTAGGTCTATAGATTAGGAGGATTTATTAATATACTAATATATGTTTATATGGAGAATTGATGTAAATTTTTGCCATCTTATGTGTTGATATATGCACCATTTGGATGTATTACAAATTGTAGATTACATATAAAAGATTGATGTATATTTTTATCATTCTATGTATCCATGTTTCAACTGGACACATTAGGGACCCTTGGTTTGATGAAAGGGTTAAATTTAATAACTAGGTATACACCATTTGGATGCATTACAAATTGCAGATTACATATAGAAGATCGATGCATATATATATTTCTTTATTATTTTATGTATCATGTGTTTAATGGTACCTATATTAAGGGTCCCTGGTTTGTTGAAAGGGTTAAATCTGATAAAAAAGTTGATCTATTGAGTTTGGGTTAAAAATTGTTACTAGAACATCCCATTGAGGTTTTTTAATGCCCTTCTTGTTTCCTTTTACCCGTTCCCCCTCAGTAAACCATATTAAAATTGTTTTTTGGATAACACACGCGGTTCTTTTTATTTGTTCCCTCATTAGAAAAACATTAAGATCGTTATGTGTGGGCAGCGTGCCATTTTATTTTGGGAGTCCGTGGAGTTATTCCGGACTTGGGCACTTACCACGCTTTCGCGGACCCATAAAGTTCGCCATGTTCTCGGGTTAATGCCGACTCATTGTGACGGTAGGGGTTTTAGAATGAACAGAGATTTTAATTTAACTTATGTAAAGCTTTATTTGCATATGTATTTTATTTTGGGAAACTATTAGGTCATTTTTCTTATGGGAAACTTGTAAACATCATTAACAACTCCTTATTGCCAATGTTAAGTTTTTTATTGTTCTAATTAGCTGTTGTAATCGTGAGTGCATCTGTGGCCAAAATTTATTATCACGCATGTAAAATTCTTTTTAAAACCTATTTTTATGATAATTAATTTTTGGTTCAGTAATTTTTAGAATAGTGTTAAATGTAAAAATTGAAATATACAAAAGGGTGAATATTTTTAGATCATTGGGTGGTGGGTTTTTGGGTGTTTTTCTTTTGAACAGTTTTTTGTGATAATTTTTATGATTTATAGTTTTGCCATTTTTAGGCGTTTAAAGGGTATACCCTAAGAAAAATGAAAGAAAATTTTGAATGGGTAAAAAGTAGAAAAATTAATGTTCTAACAGACAAACTACTGTTTTTTTTTAATTATAAAATTTGTTTTACATTTTTTAATTTTTTGAGTTCTATTGAGGAAAATCTGATTTAGATCGAAACTTTCCCTTTTATTAGAATTTTTAAAATACGTGTTAATATGGATTACCAATATGAAATGGGGTTTTTAATTGTCATTTTTATAATAAAATTTTGCAGAAAATAAAAAAAAAACTTTTTTAAATTTATGGGGGTGCAACCTATTTTTTTTACGTGTTTCACCTCTGGGATTTTTTTGAGTTTCCGAGGACATAAATTTCCATGTTCTATAATAGCCTAGGGTGACATTATGATTTTTGTCGCCGGGGGCCCCCATTTTTTTCGCGCATTATAGTTAAATGCACCCCGAATCTATGACCCGTTCAATGCGGGCCCCCTTCTAAACAATCCCTTTTCTGTCTCAAAGACGCCAGACTTCAGGCGCCCCCGCCCGTAAAAACATGTCACCCCTTTGTCTATAAAAGTTTTGTTTTTTAATCCGACTATTGTGGGGTTTGCAAGGGTTTTCACCTGTTCTGGTACTTTGGGCGCTTTGCAAATGCGACATGACCCCACCAAAATCGGCATTCCAAAAGCCAAATAGTGCTCCCTCCCTTATATACCCTGCCATGCGCCCAAACAGCAGTTTACACCCATATAAATGGTATTGGCAAACTTGGAAGAAATGGCTGAACAAATTTTGGGTTGCTGTTTTTCTAGGATTCCTTGTAAAAATGAAACATTTTCAGCTAAAATTTCAGATTGTTAGAAAAAAAATAATTTTTCATTTTCACTACACCCCTGGATATATTCCTTAAGGAGTGTAGTTTCAAATCTGGGAAGTTTATTACGTTTGAGCACCTTAGTGTAATGGGGCCTAAAAAATTTTTTTCATGAAAATGAGATCAAAAGTCCAGTAGGTGCTCCTTTTATTCTCAGGCTTGTGGTTGAGCCAAATAGTGCACTAGGACCGCATGTGGGAAATGTCTCAAAACAGCAGAATTGTAGGAATAAATACTGAGTTCATCAGACAGACCTAGGACAAAGTCAGACGTGATGGACAAATAATTTTTCTCCATGTCAGTTGGAGGAGTCTTATATGGATCCTCAAAAAAAAAAAAGAAAAGGCAGAACAGACTTGCTATGTATGTATGTAATGTATTGGAGGATGGGTCACTTAGGGTCACTATGGGTTTGCGGGTACGCTAAATTCTTACTATTCGGGACAAAATTTGGCTTGATCAATTAGCCCCCCCTAAAGTACTTATTCTGAGTGGGTCTCACCAACTAGCCAGCCTGATACTGGATAAATGAGCCTAAGATGTCTTTGGCCTCCCTATGGGCCCTTTCCTTTGGGGGTGAGGGGTCATCTGCCAATTCCCTCTGAGTGATTAATAATGTTTGGTTCAATTTTGAGAATTTAGCACACAAATCTTGGCTTCTACAAGAGATGTAATTAATGACACGACCCTGAAAACTGCCTATGCAGCAGCCCAAAACAACGGCACATCATCTATTTGCGCCAGGTTATAACATAACTGGCCCACTGAACTTGCAAAAAGGAGAAGTCATCAGATTGGAGCAAGTAACTAGGTAAACTAGAATCTACTCTGGCTTTGTGATGACTGTAACCGGCAAATGATCTGAAATTGTAATCGTGTGCATGGTGGAATTTGTCGTTGAGTTCCATAATGTCAAAGAAATTCAAAATGTCATCTGTTCTGGAAAAGCTGTTATGCATCGGGGAGTAGGATGTAAACTCTTTAGAGTCCACGTTCAGCATTCTCCAAGGGTCACAAAGTGAGTTGGCATCAATCAGATACAGGATGTCACTGGTAGCCAAAGAGTTCTGAGGGTGCCAAATTCATGGTTTATAAAATAGAAATGAAGACCCAGTTGCAGGAGCTCATCTAAAACATGGCCACACTCGGTATTCCCACCCCCTGTAAGACAGAAAAAACTTCTCAACATCAAAGAAGTGTTTTTTTTTTGTTGATTTGATGTTCACAAAATATTTGAATAAAAAGTGATCCAAAACTCATATGTATCTCAGAATGTTACCAATAAAAACTACTCTTCTCCTTGCTTACATGTCCTGTAAGATACTATAGCAGAGCATGATCCCCTCCTTTTAGAAACTGGCCAACAATGCAGTATTCCAACATAACGACCCCAAGCACACCTACAAGACCACCACTGCCTGGCTAGAGAAAACGAAGGTAAAGGTGCTGGATTGGCCAAACTCCATACCTAAATCCTATTGAGCATCACTGGGGCATCTTCAAATGGAAGGTGGAGGAGCCCAAGGTGTCTAACATCCACCAGCAATTTGATGTCATCATGGAGGATGATTCCACTAGCAACTTGTGAAGCTCTAGTGGTCTCAATGCCCATGAGTGTTAAAGGGTTCTCTCACTACATCATCTATTTTACCTCAGTCTTGTTTTCTCAATTTCATTTTTGAATTCAGAGGCGTGTTTACTGGCTCCTATGGTCCTGTAGTGATGAGCTGCTGAGGACACCAGGTCTGTTAGCTATAGTGACCAGCACTGGTAGCCTATCAGGAGATATCTAACAGGTCTGTAGCTATAGCAACCTTAGAAGCTGATGCAGCCCATACAAGAGAGGATATCTACCAATAGGTAGGATACTGTTGTTGTAGACGGAACCACAAAGGGGCTCCACGTCCCAGTGGGGGGGTTAAATCAGTATATTGGTTGACACGTGCCAGAGAGAGAGTAAGAATTCACAGCCTGACAATTTCTCAGTCAAATGAGTTCTCCCAAGTTTATTGCACAGACACAAGTTTTAACCAGCTGGGCGTGTACACATTCCGTAAGCAACATGTGACATTACATCCACCCTCTTAATTGGCTCTTCTCATCTACATTTTAAATGACACACCCACTTTTTAACAGAATCAAAACATATCAGGGTGTGTCTGAACACAGGCGCCATCTTGTGGGTGGAATAGACATCTTACATAATATATTCCATAACAGTTATCTCTACATATTTTTATGCGGCCATTTGTTAACACATTAAAGAGTGTATGGTTATTCAGGCAGCTTTTACGTGCAATAATATAAAGGCATGTGAAGTATTATACTGATTAATACATTAAAATAGAGACACAAAGGATCACACATATATAAACTTTGTTCCCATCAACAACACTGTTAACCCCTTACCGCCGGAGCCAGTTTTGCCCGCTCTGACAGAGCCCCATTTTTTAAAATCTGGCATGTGTCACTTTATGTGAGAATAACTTTGACACTTTAACCTATCCATGTGATTCAGAGAATGTTTTCTCGGGACACATTGTACTTTAAGATAATAAGACATTTTGGTCCAAAAAATGCTTGTTCATTTGTGAAAAATAAAGTATCGTGAAAAAATTTGATTTTCAAACTTAAAAAATTTCTGCATGTAAGACAGATAGTTTTTCCACTCAAAATAGTTTATAACTAGCATCTACCATATGTCTGCTGTAGGTTATTTTTTTTTAGGGACTAGTCCACTTCTAACGTGACTTTGATTGGCCTGTATGTTAGGTACCCCCATAAAGGACTTCATCTAAGAAACTACACCCCTTAAAGTATTAAAAACAGCATTTAGAAAGTTTATTAACCCATTAGGTGTTTCACAAGAATTAAAGCAAAGTGGAAGTGAAATTTCAAAATTTATTTTTTATTTTAGCAGACTTTCAATTTTTATCCATTATTCACAAGAATACGGTAAATGTGATCAGAGAAATGCAACTTAATATTGATTCCCCATATTCTCCTGTGTTCAGAGATATCCCATATGTGGCCTTTGAACGCTATTTATCTCAACCACAAGCCCCAGAATAAGAGGAGCATCTACTGGACTCTAGGGTCTCATTTTCATTACGATTTTATTTAGGCACCATTTCAGGTTCACGGACACCCTAAGGTGCTAAAACTTAATAACTTCCCCTAATAAGACCACATATTTTGAGCTTCACCCCTTAAGGAAAATAGCAAGGTGTGTAGTGAGTATATCGACCCCACAGGTGTGTCACAAAATTTTTTAGCGTTATGCTGTGAAAATGAAAAAAAAATTTGTTTCCAACAATCTGCAATTTTAGCTGAGAATGTTTAATTTTTACAAGGAATACTGGTAAAAAAGCACCCAAACTTTGTTACGCAATTTCTTTCAAGTTCGGTAATACCCTACATGTGGGTGTAAACTGTTTGGGCGCATGGCAGGGCGTATAAGGGAGGGAAAGTTATTTGGCTTTTGGAATGCAGATTTTGGTGGGGTCATGTCGCATTTGCAAAGCCCCCAAAGTACCATAACAGGTGAAACCTTCCAGAAGTCACCCCATTTTGGATTCAGCATCCCTCAGGGATCTCACATAGGGGTGTATTGTGCATTTTGGGTGCACAGGTATTATATAGTTTTTTTTTTGCATTGGGCTATGAAAATGGGGGAAAAACACAATTCCGCCATCGTTTTTTTGGGCTTCAATTTTACAGCGTTTGTCATGCAGTGTAAATGAAGTGATAACTTTACTATGGAGGTTGGTACAATAGCAATGATATAAATTTTAGATAGTTTTTTATGTTTTATTGCTTTTACACAATAGAAATAGGTCTATAAAAAGTTACGTTTTTATGGTGTCCTATTCTAATAGCCATAACTTTTTCAGTTTTCGTATACAGAGCTGATTATGGGCTTGTTTTTTTAAGTTTTACTGCTTTTACACAATAAAAACACTTTTATTCAAAAAGGAAAACGTGTTTTTGCATCGCCATAGTCTGAGAGCCATAACTTTTTTTTATTTTTCTGTGTACTGAGCTGTGTAGGGGCTTGTTTTTTGTGGGGTGAGTTGACATTTTTATTGGTATCATTTTTGGAGGGACAAGACTTTTTGATCAGTTTTAGTTTTTTGGAAGGCAGAGTAAAGAAAATACTGCAATCCTAGTAGTGTTTTTTTATTTTTAACAGAGCTCATCGTGCAGTATTCATGACCAGTTAGCTTTACTCTCTGGGTCCAAACGATTACAGCGATACCCAATTTATTTAGTTTTTTTTATTTTGAAGCACTTAAAAAAGAAAAAGTGTTTTATTGTGTAAAACAATATTTATGCATCGCTATCTCTTGAGACGCATAACTTTTTTATTTTTCCGTATACAGAGACGTGTAAGGATTTTTTTTGCGAGATGAACTGACGTTTTAATTGGTACAACTTTGGCGTTTATATGAGTTTTTGATCGCTTTTTATTCCATTTTATGTGCTGCAGGATGAACAAAAATTGTAACTGTTTTTTGTTTTTGTTTTTTACGGTGTTCACCGTACGGGTTAATTAACATGACAGATTTATAGGGTGGGTCGTTATGCACGTGGCGATACCAAATATGGGTACGTTTACTTTTTATCTTTTTTGGGGCGATTGCCGTTTGTAAAGGGGAAAAAGGCGATGTACGTGTTTTTTATTTTATTGTTTGTGTTTTCCTTTTTCTCCTTTTTTTACTTTTTCACATTTTTTCACTTTTCACCATTCAGAGAACTTGCACAATTGGTCGCTAACTAAATCCTTTTTTTTCCCACTGTAAGTCATATTATTATGTCAGCAACGGGTTAAATAAATAAATATTATATTATTATAAGTATTACTAGAAATATAAGTACGCGAAAGACCCCCAAAAATGCAATTTTGGCTTTTGGACTGTTATTTCTTCTACGGTGTTCAGCGTTAGAGATGGGTGAATCGATTCTAATGAAGTGGAATTCGTTTAGAATTTCAGGAAAACTTCGGTTCTGAACGAAGTCGAAGTTTGGGGTACTTCGGGTGAACGAAGTGTGCTTTTGATTGATAAAATGGCTGCGAGCACATGGCGTTACATGGGGCAAAGAACTCTTGGAGGAAGAAGGGCATAGCCTGCATGACATGTGCAGAGATGAAGCCAATCAGAGACCGGCGGGATTCTGTGACGTCACCGCACTATATAAGTCCGGGCGCAACGCTGGGAGCTCATACCTCTCTCACTGTACTGAGTAGGGAAGGTGCTGCCGCGGCTGCTTATGGTAGCTGATACTAAAGAACACATTTTTATACAGCGATTTTTGGGAGTGTCACAGCTTGTCTCAGAGACTGCTTCTCTTACGTTCTAATTCTGATTTTGTGGGGTATTGGAACTGAAGTCCAGTGTGTGTCCAATGCAGCTGCATATACATTTTAATGCTATCTGCTCAGTTCTTGAGAACATTGAATATCCAAGGGTGATCTAAGCCTGTTCCTGTTGTTTTCATTTAAAGAAACAGCGTTTTTACAATCCAAATACCACTTAATGTTTGGTCGCTCATTTCTTTTGCGCAATTTAGATCCAGGGGTTAATTAAGCGTTGTTCTGCTGTTGTGGTCACTAAAAGAAACGTTCTTTTTCACCGCCAAAAAAGAAATTTTGCCTGTAGCATAATTCACAACCAAAGGTTAATTACAAGTTTTTCTGTTGTTGTGTACCGTAAAATACACGCCATTTTAACACGCTACAAAGCTGGTAATTTTTGGTTGCTCATTTCTTTTGCGCAATTTAGATCCAGGGGTTAATTAAGCGTTGTTCTGCTGTTGTGGTCACTAAAAGAAACGTTCTTTTTCACCGCCAAAAAAAGAAATTTTGCCTGTAGCATAATTCACAACCAAAGGTTAATTACAAGTTTTTCTGTTGTTCTGTACCGTAAAATACACGCCATTTTAACACGCTACAAAGCTGGTAATTTTTGGTTGCTCATGTCTTTTGCGCAATTTAGCTTCAGGGATTAATTAAGTGTTGTTCTGCTGTTGTGGTCACTAAAAGAAACGTTCTTTTTCACCTCCAAAGAAGAAATTTTGCCTGTAGCATAATTCATATCCAAAGGTTAATTAAGCCTGTTTGTGCTTTTATATTCAGTAAAATACAGTGTTTTTAAACGGCACATACAAGTACATTTTTCCTGCCCATTTGTGGAACGCAGTTTATATCCAAGGGTTACCCAAGCTTGTTAGTGGGTTAATTTGGAGTCAAGTACAGGGTGTGTATTTATCATATACAGATATCATCATCAAACAGTGTCTGTACATTTTAGAACAAACAGTATGTCAGACAGAGAGGTGGCAGGCTCTTCACAATTTTTCTCCTCCCCCAACACACTCTGATATGCGATGTTTCCACCCATTGGAATTCCAGCCTGCACATGTTGGACCGACTGTATGAACAGAGAAAGGCCATTAACGATTTTTTGATGATCCAGGTGGACAGGAGTACTCCCCTGTGTAACTTTGATGTCAGCCAGTGGCAGCTCATGCGTGACACCTGCCGTTTGTTGAGGCCATTCGAGGAGGCGACGTTATTTGTCAGTCGCCAGGACTACGGGAGGAATAACGTCATGCACCTGCTTCATGTCCTGGAACAGATGCTGAAAAATCTGTCTGTACAGGGGACTGGAGACGTGGCGTCTACATCTCGCGGCCACATGAGTCCACTGGGGACTGAAATGGAGGAGGAGGAGGAGACGGAGGAGGAGGAGGAGGGCCTAGGAGCAGAAGCATTGTCTGGTGAAATGAGTGGATTTTCTACCCAGGTGACAAGAGGAGGAGCAGGAGCAGCTGGAGGAGGTAGATAGAGATGAGGAAGACGAGGCAAATGACCCGCAAGCACCGTGGCAGTATACAGTGGAGATGGAGGCAGAGAGCCCCTCGGAGTCACTTTTGCAGATGGCCCGCAGCATGCTTATTTGCCTGGCTAGTGACAGCCGAATAGTCAGCATCCGGCAGAGGGATGACTTCTGGCTCTCCACCCTATTGGACCCTCGCTACCGCTCCAAAATGGGAGCCTTTTTCCCAGCTGCTGAGAGGGAGGACAAACTCAAATACTATAGGGAAATCCTCTGTAGTCAGTTGACCGCTGCCTATGTGTGGCATTGTCCCTCCTCTGACAAGTCTGACCGGGGGGTTCTTCAGCGCTCACGTACTACTGCCGCGGCTGCTGGGGGAATGTGGGGGGGGGGGGTAGGAGCAGTACCAGCTCAATCAGCAGCAACCTAAGTCTGGAGCAGCTTCCTTCACCCGCCTAGTGAGGAGGGCAGTTGCCAGCAGGACCTGGAGCAGACCCTAAACCAACAGGTCGTGGCCTACTTGGACAGCACTATTCCAGCCCAGTTAGAAGATCCGCTGGACTACTGAGCAGCCAAACTGGATGTGTGGCCGCAACTTGACAAGTTTGCAGTGGAGAAGCTTTCCTGCCCGGCCAGTAGTGTGGCATCAGAGCGGGTGTTCAGTGCAGCGGGGGACATCATTACCCCAAGGAGAACCCGCTTGTCCACGGGAAATGTGGAACGACTAACCTTGGTCAAGATGAATCAGGCGTGGATCGGCCAGGATTTCCACACACCAATGCCTTAGGCGTCAGACTACATCAGCCATGACGCCTCACCCAAACTGTGAGAAATGAGTCTGGGTTCAAACTACCTGCCTCAGCCATTATTCTGATGCCGCCACCTGCCTGATGCCACACATCTGCTGCCAGTGTCTCCATCTGCCACCAACCATCTTTACCAGGGACTGGTATTGCCACCCACCTCCACACTCTTTTATTGTGCCACTCTATGACCTCATGCTGCTGCTGCTGTGGCCGTTGCCATGCCCTCCACACTGTGTCATTGTGCCACTCTCTGACCTCATGCTGCTGCTGCCGTCACCTCCACTCTCTGTCATTGTGCCACTCTGTGGCCTACTCCTGTTTTGCCACCTCCAGAATGTCATTGTGCCACTGTCTGACCTCATGCTGCTGCTCCTGCCGTGACCTCCACACTGTGTCATTGTGCCACTCTGTGGCCTATTCCTGTTTTTGCCACCTCCAGAATGTCATTGTGCCACTCTATGACCTCATGCTGCTGCTGCTGTGGCCGTTGCCATGCCCTCCACACTGTGTCATTGTGCCACTCTCTGACCTCATGCTGCTGCTGCCGTCACCTCCACTATCTGTCATCGTGCCACTCTATGTCATACTCCTGTTTTGCCACCTCCAGAATGTCATTGTGCCACTGTCTGACCTCATGCTGCTGCTGCCGTGACCTCCACACTGTGTCATTGTGCCACTCTGTGGCCTACTCCTGTTTTTGCCACCTCCAGAATGTCATTGTGCCACTCTATGACCTCATGCTGCTGCTGCTGTTGCTGGTGCCGTGACATCCACACTGTGTCATTGTGCCACTCTCTGACCTCATGCCGCTGCTGCTGCTGTTGTTGCTGCTGTGGTCACCTCCACACCCTGTCCTTGTGCCACTCTCTGACCTCATGCTGTCGCTCCTGCCGTCACCTCCACTCTCTGTCATTGTGCCACTTTGTGGCCTACTACTGTTTTGCCACTGCAAGAATGTCATTGTGCCACTGCCTGACCTCATGCTGCTGCTGTGGCTGCTGCCGTGACCTCCACACTCTGTCATTGTGCCACTCTGTGGCATACTCCTGTTTGTGCCACCTCCACACTCTGTCATAGTGCCACTCTCTGACCTCATGCTGCTGCTGCTGTTGAAGCCGTGACCTCCACACTGTGTCATTGTGCCACTCTCTGATATCATGCTGTTGCTGTGGCTGCTGCCGTGACCTCCACACTGTGTCATTGTGCCACTCTGTGGCCTACTCCTGTTTTTGCCACCTCCAGAATGTCTTTGTGCCACTGTCTGACCTCATGCTGCTGCTGTGGCTGCTGCCGTCACCTCCACACTCTGTCACTGATGTTGCCAACTGAGCTCTCAGCTTGTTTTTTTCCAGCTTTCGCTGCCATGACTTTATCAGGCTACATTCCCGCTTGAGTTTTTTGGTCAGTTTTGCCCTCTTAAGTGCCCAGGGAATTTTATAGTGAAGCGATTCTAAGAGCGGCGGCAGTCATGTGCGTGTCATACTAAAACACAACATTGTATGAAGACCAAACCAAGCTCCCTCTGCATTTTTAAGCATGGCACAACGTTCTACAGCACCCTGCAGGCTCTGTGCAGCCTGGAAATAGCTGTTTTTTAACGCAATTCGTCCCGAAGCAATTCGGACCGAAACAAATTTTGACGGAAAATTCGTCCAAGTCACCGAATCGAATTTTTGAGAAATTCGCCCATCTCTATTCAGCGTATGGGATCAATGATGTTATATTTTAATAGAGCGGACTTTTACAGGCGCGATGATACCAAATATCTTTTTTATCTTTTTATTTGTAAAATGGCAAAATGGGGGTGATCTGAACATTCAATACATGTATATATCTCCTACATAGTATATCATGTTTCAGCCATGCTCCATCTTGAGATAAGTGTCACATTTGAATACACTTTATGTATTGGACATGGCTTATACCAAAGGAGAATAGAGCAAATGAAGTTCAAAGGAGACCATGTTTGCTCTGTAGTTTCCCAAGGTTCCCCTGTGGTGTTTGTGGTAATAGATACTTCAATGTATGATGTGATTGGGTCCTAACTTTTATACATATTCACAAATAGTATATGTATACAGTAAACCAGTGTATAAATAATGATATACACATAATTCTATCATATAAAATGAAGATAATATACTGTGTTACATAACATCTGTACAGCCAGTAATGGCGCCAGCACTGATGCTGTGAGGAGCAGAGGTAGCGGGACTTTCCAGGAAGCAGGCTTTGTGGGAAATATAGTTTTCAAACAGTGTGCCTAGCAACTGTAGCCCAATGAGGAGAAAGATTCCACGTGGCGATATTACGTGATATAACAACATTTGTTAATAGTTAACACAATGTATTTTGACAGATATTTACAGCTTATCTTTAGGATTCCTCTGTTATGTGTGGTTTTATTTTTTTTGGGGGGTTCCTCACACAACCCCTTTAAGTGTCTTAACACTTAACACTTCATAAGGCTGGAATTCCAACTTCCACTACAGCTTACTCCTTCTGGGAGCTGTCTGATTTTGACAACTGACAGCTCTAGGGGGAAAGATGTCAGGCTGGAACCAACACTTTATTCCTTTACCAGCAGATGTCACCAACTAGCTGGGAAGGGGGTTAGAAAAAGCCTGGCTTTTGTAGGGGGGGAGGGGTTAGTCCAATGGCAGTTAAAGAAAAAGGTGAGATGAGAATGGTGATGAGACCCCCCAGAGAGTAAGAGGATACAGGCTAGTTTTTCTATCAGATATTGGTGGTGTAAAAGGAGTGCTGGGAATGAACAGACTATGCAAGGTCAAGGGGAGAAAATGTGTGTAGGAAGAGTTAGACTCTCATCTCACTGGCTTGCTGCCAAAGAATGTGTCAAATATGAGGCTGTGATCAAAGTTGTTTTTTCAAACTCTGGATGAAGAGTTATTGATAAATTATGTTAATAAAACTCTTTGAAGTTACCACTGGTTGTGTGTTTGCTGGTGCTCAGATTATACAGAATTCCCAATAGAGCTAAATGGCTACAAGCTACAGATCCCACTTAAGAGGATGGGACAACCCCTTTAACGGGGTGTTTCCATCTGAGACATTTATGGCAGATTGGCAAGAATACCATAAACGTTTAATAGGTGGAGTCCCACCTCTAGAACCACAGTTTTCTTAATAATGGGCTCCCAAAAGTCTCGGTGCAACATGGAGAGTATCAACAGTGTGCTCAGCTGTATTTGAAACTACCATGGAAATGAACAGATTGTACCAGGCAAGTGCAACCTTCCTAGTCTACATGGAGGCTTATGTTTTTTTTCCCCATGTATGACAGGTGTGAGTTCCACCCCTGACATGAAATAAATGTCTGAGATGGAAAAACTTCTTTAACAACATTGAATGGAAGGAGAAGGGAGAGTAGAAATAGAGCTGTGTACTTGGCACTAAGTGCAGTATAATGTTTGCAATATTTTGTGCAAAAAGAATAGCTAAATCAAATTGGTGCATTTAAAAATCTTCTTAAACAAGTCTATTTTACTCGATTTTGAGAACGTTGCATGTTGATTAATAAATGTCACTAAATTATATATGGAATCCATCTTCTCCATCTTTTCATAAAAATAGGAAGCCATACAATTTTATTCAAATGGATGCTCACATACCTTTGCACAGTAAAGTAGAATAATACTGTCATGTCCTGTGTAGTGTATCCATGGCATTGTCATGGGTGGTGGTAGTGGATCCACTGGACCACCACAAGTGATGACGTAAGCCACGCCAGGTAGCGGAATCTAAGTAGGTCCCGTTTTTCACCAGAGCCCGCCTCAAAGCGGGATGGTCTTACTGCGGCGGGATTCTATCAGGTCGCTTCCACTGACGTGACTTGCTTGCGATGGCAGCCAAGGGTGAGCCTGGTACAGAATCGTGAGGCGTAGACGTAGTCGGGGACAGGCGGTAAGGTCAGGGAAGGTGGCAGAGGTTCGTGGTCGAGGGACGGAAGCAAGACGGTACGGTACACAGGGAAACACGGCAAGACAAGGAACGCTTTCTCAGTAGGCTAATAGGGCACTAAAGACCCGGCAACCATGTCAGGAAGGGGCAGGCTTAAATAGGGGCAGCGACCGGCAATACCCAATTGCCGGTGCGCTGGCCCTCTAAATTTAACAGAGCCGGCGCGCGCGCCCTAGGAGGCTGGGACGCGTGCGTCGGGAGACAGGAGCTTCGGCAAGAGCGCGGCCGGTTAAGTAAGCAGGGACCTGGCTGGTTAAGCAAGCACGTCCACTGCCCGACATGCGGGTCGCGGCGCCGCTCGCCGGAGGGACACGCAATAATTTCAAACAACACATTTTATTCAGGGTTAACGAGGCTTTTACTCTCGGCTCAATACTGTTTTCACTCCATACAGTTTCCTTCTGTCATGACACCCAGTAGCTTCAGCACATACTCACAGTACACCAAGGGACTCTCCTTCTATCCACCGCAATGCGCTGCCTGACCTTTCCCCCGCATCTCCCGTTTTATCTGCTTAACACAAACTATCTACATGTCCTCTGAGCAGGAGCGATGGCCACAGAAATCTGCCACCTCTCATGGCTGCTGTAATTCTTCTTATGATTCTAAGTTTCTCTCCTCGATTAGACACGAGCCCCAACAACTATGAACTCTCACTGTTAACTGTCGCTAACTGCAGCTTCATCCCCCTCAGAACCAGCTGGCCCCCCTTTTCCTCAGCCCAGCTCCATCTTCGAGCTTGCTGATTGGCTGTCCAGCCCCACTGTTACTAACTTCACAGGCCCAAACTACCTACCTGAACTTATTTACTGTTCCCTTGCCGTAACCAGGTCATCCTACTCCCTGGTTGCCCATGGTAACTACCTGTACAGGTATAAGCCTTTACAAGGGGAATAGGAATAATATAGGCAATTAGTGGACTTGTGAAACTTAAACTATATATACGCTATAAATGTTTTATGTAGAGCTATGTTCAGCTTTAGGTGTATGTTTACTATACTCTATACAAAGTCTGCTTTATCTAAAACTCCCAAAAACAGAAGTGACATAACCTCTACCTGACATAACCCAACTCTTCAGAATGAACATAAATGTAGGTAGAGATGGGCTTGGACAGACCACAGTTGGGCAGGGCTGTGGTGCTGATGCTGGATAGCATACATAATGAGATCACCTGCACATGGATCTGCATCGTGCACAATGGCATGACTACAGGAGTCTCAGCAGTTGCATATGCGACCGGGCCCCTAAGCCGGGGGGCCCACAGGCCACCCTCACTACACAGCTGCATCGCTGGGTCAAATAGACCCAGCAACGCCGTGATTTCAGCTGTCGCCTGAAGCACGGTGCAGGCGGCGGCTGAGGCAAAGCGGCCAGGATACACTGATATCTGCTGCTTAGCCCACTGAAGGCAGCGGCGTGATGCAAAGATGTCATTGCGCCTAGTAGATGCCGGAACTGGCGTCCTGAAGTGGGTGGCGTGATGACATCATGCTGCCAGCTCTAAATTCAGACAGGTGTTCGGCGGGGGAACAGGGGAGAGCCCAGGTGAAAATTATTTTTTCTAATGATGGGGGGCGGAATATCTGCCTTACTACTTGGGGAAGTCCTTACCTACCTACTCGAAGAGGCCGTATCTACCTGCCTACCTATCATAAGGGGCCTTATCTACCTGCTTACCTACTAAAAGGGGCACTAATTACCTACCTACCACAAGGGGCCTTATCTACCTGCTTACTTATTGCCCCATCATAGTGCCTAAGCCTGATTACACTGACTGATGGAATCAAATGAAAAATGCTGTCAGCTTCTTTATGGCAAGGTCTCCACATCTCTGTGTATAGCTATAGATATGTACATAAATACAGGTAGAGTCACTGTTGAAAATATCTGGGCCCCATACAGTCAAATAGCCAAGAACCCCTAAACTATATACCACATGTACTACACTTAATTTTAAACCCTAAAATCAAATCAAATCAGGGGAACAGTATAACTTTTTGTACAGGTCAAGCACATACCATGTATTTGGAGATTCCTTGGAAGGATTTTAAGTAAGACTATTACCTGGGGCCTGTGAAGTTAACAGGCCTAATGTTTATACATTACTTACTATTAAGTGGAGCCTATTCTGTAACTGTTAGGGCCACGTGTACTCTTGGGGAAGTAGGTATTATATAGGTTAGTTTGGGCTTCTCTTTGGACACCTTAGCGCAGCCCACTGACTAATGTACTGTGTGTGTTCAAAGAATACCATGACCCATTTAACCCCTTATGGACCAAGCAATTTTAACATGATCACAGGGTCTGTTTTTTTTAAATTATATTTTAATGGCACCATTTTGGGGTAGGTATAACGTATTGATTAACATTCATTATTTTTAGGGGGGAGAAATTGAAATAAAAAACAGTAAGGGCTTGTTCACATGGAGTTTTCACTCCGTGTTACAAGCGCTTTGTAGATCCGTCTTGGGGACCGATAATTATTTGCAAGACGGAACCGAGCGGCGCTTTTGAAACACGCAGCAACGATCTCTCAGGTGAACGCCGTTGCGTCTTCCT
Source organism: Phyllomedusa bahiana (assembly GCA_025379985.1). NCBI lineage: Eukaryota > Metazoa > Chordata > Amphibia > Anura > Hylidae > Phyllomedusa > Phyllomedusa bahiana. Next base: position 77,142 of record JAODAL010012075.1, on the reverse strand, counting down.
CATAGCCTGCAGTGATAAAGTCCCTGCTAATTATAAGATCCGTCTTGGGGTCCGCTCTGTCGGTCCCCAAGACGGATCTACAAAGCGCTTGTAACACGGAGTGAAAACTCTGTGTGAACAAGCCCTAATTCTGCCACTGTTTGTTTGCATTTTAAATGCATGCTATTTACCATATTGTAAACAATATTGTGATAACTTTATTCTATGGGTCAGTATGATTATTGCAATACCAAATTCATAGTTTTTATTTATTATTTTTTTTTTTTAAATTAAAATGTTTTCCTTAGTTCACCACCTATAACATTTTTTATGTTTCTGTTGAAGAAGCTGTGTATGTGCTTTTTTGTGGGATGACTTTTAGTTTTGTGTGTTCAATTTTGGGGTAAATAAGACTTTTTGATTGTTTTCCAATTATGTTTTTCTGGAAAGGAGATGAGCCAAAAATAACAATTCTGGTATTTTTTTTATTTTTATGCTGTTTACTATGTGAGGTAACTACTATGATAGTTTGTAATACTTGTAATACAAGTATTACAAGTTACAATTCTGTACCTTGTTTTAATTTTTTTTTTTTCCAAAGATATGAGTTTTGGGCGGGGAAATTGGATTTTTTTTAGTTAATTTGTGTTGTCTTGTTATTTATGTATTTATTGTACTTTTTTTTATAATTTTTTTTAGTCCCATTAGAGGACTTAACATGCAGTAATTTGATTGCTTATATAATACACCTCATGACTTACTGTATATAGTACATTATATTATGCTTGTCATTGTGAACCTCCCAGGCATCCTATTGGACCCTACCTCTGGCAGGGCTTAAAAAGCATATACAGATGACAGTCCTGGGTGCCCACATTAGGCTCCTGGGTACCATGTAAACTCATCCGTGTAGGAGTATATATTACAACACTAATCTCTTTGTAAACACATCACACTGGGTGGCAGAAGAATGAAAGAGAGAGTCTGCTCCCTTTGAAACCACTTAGATGCTATAGTCACTATTTACTGCAGCATCTACGGTGTAAAGCAGCTCAGATTTGAAGTTTCTCCAATCCTAGCCATTAGAGCAAAGCCCAATGCCAAATATCTGCTTCACACTGCCCTGTCAATAAAAGACACATTGTAGTTAAACAAAAAATGTGATAACTTTTGGGTCTTTTTGTCAAACCAAAAACAAAAGTCTTTTCAGAAGTGACTGTAAACAACGGAAGGGGGAAGGTGTCTGTCTCTATGTAAAATCCTGTCTGAAGCCAACACTGCGGGAAGATATAGGTACAGGTGATGAACAGGTGGAATCATTATGGGTAAATATACATGGGGGTAATAACAGTAATATAATTCTAATAGGAGTCTGCTGTAGGCCCCCAAATATAACAGAACCCAAAGAAGATATGCTCCTCAGGCAAATAGATGAAGCATCTAATCAGAATGAGGTTGTTATTATGGGCGACTTTAACTACCCAGACATAAGTTGGGAATCTGAAACCTGTGGCTCTCACAAAGGAAACATGTTTTTGTCTGTAACTAAAGATAATTACCTTTCCCAAATGGTGCAGGAACCGACTAGAGGAAAGGCCCTTCTAGACGTAATATTGACTAATAGACCTGACAGAGTAACAAAGGTTCAGGTTGAGGGGCACCTAGGGAATAGTGACCATAATATAATAAATTTCCATTAATCCTTCAATAGGGTTTTTTTGTCGCAGAGCCACAAAAACACTGAATTTGAGGAAGGCTAATTTTATCCTTCTTAGAGAGGCCCTAAACCGTATTGACTGGGACAAGGTGTTTAAAAATAGCAGAACAAAAAATAAATGGGAGACCTTTAGAAACATCTTAGGCGCCCACTGTGAGAGGTACATACCATATGGTAAAAAAAATAATTAGAAACAGGAAAAACCCAATGTGGATCAACAGAGATGTAAAGGAGGCAATAAAAAAACAAAAAGAAAGTGTTTCAGCTACTAAAACAGGAAGGTAGTGAAGAGGCACAAAAAAGCTATAAGGAAAAAATTAAATATGTAAAATAATGATTAAGGCAGCAAAGCTGGAGACAGGAAGACGTATTGCCATGGAAAGTAACACTATCCCCAAAATATTTTTTAACTATATAATAGTAAAAAGATTAAAAAAAGAAAATGTTGTCCCTTTAAAAAGTACTGAGGGAGAGATTATAGAGGGCGATGAGAAAAAAGCTAACCTATTAAACTGTTTCTTCTCCACTGTATTTACCAAGGAGGATGAGCTTCCTGTTGATGAGCAAATGGAGGAGGTAAATTCCAACTTAAATGTTTCTTGTCTAACCCAGGAAGAAGTGCAGCTCCGCCTTAGGAAGCTTAAAATAGACAAATCCCCAGGCCCTGATGGTATACACCCGCGTGTCCTAAGGAAGTTAAATAATGTGATAGATAGGCCCCTATTTTAAATATTTATGGACTGTATAATAACGGGATATGTCCCAAAGGATTGGCACATAGCAAATGTGGTGTCAATATTCACAAAGGGGTCAAAAAGTGATCCAGGAAACTATAGGTCGGTAAGCTTAACCTCTGTTGTGGGTAAAATGTTTAAAGGTTTTCTAAGGGATGCTATCCTGGATTATCTCACTGAAAATAAATGTATAACGCCGTTCTAGCATGGGTTTATGAAGGATCGGTCCTGTCAAACTAATCTCATCGGCTTCTATGAGGAAGTTAGTTCCAGACTGGATCGGGGTGAGGCACGGGATGTCATATATTTGGATTTTTATAAAGCATTGGATACTGTTCCACATAAAAGGTTGGTAAGTAAAATGAGAATGCTTGGACTGGGGGAAAATGTGTGCACGTGGGTAAGCAACTGGCTCTGATAGAAAGCAGAGGGTGGTACTTAACGGTGCCTACTCAGACTGGATCCCTGTTACTAGTGGGGTACCACAGTGCTCAGTATTGGGCCCTATCCTCTTTAATATTTTCATAAATGATCTTACACAGGAATTACACAGTAGAATATCGATCTTTGCAGATGATACTAAGCTCTGTAAATGAATCCACACAATAGAGGATAATTTGTAATTACAAAGGGATCTGGATAGGTTGGAGGCCTGGACAGAGAAGTGACAGATGAGGTTTAACACTGATAAATGCAAGGTTATGCACATGGGGAGGAAAAATCCATTACATGACTACATGTTAAATGGAAAAACACTGGGTAAAAGTGACATGGAGAAGGACTTGGGAATCCTGGTGGACAGTAAACTTAACTGTAGCAGCCAGTATCAGGCAGCAGCAGCCAAGGCTAATAGGATCATGGGTTGTATTAAAAGGGGCATAGATGCACATGATGGGAACATTATTCTCCCACTATACAAGTCACTGGTTAGACCACACATGGAATATTGTGTACAGTTTTGGGCACCAGTGCACAGGAAAGATATTGTAGAGCTTGAACAGGTACAAAGGCGGCAACAAAAATAATAAAAGGACTGGGTGGACTGCAATACCCAGAAAGATTAGCAAGGTTAGGGTTATTTAGTTTAGAGAAAAGACGGCTTCAGGGGGACATGATAAATATGTTTAAATATATTAAGTGCCAGTATAGAGATCTCGCTAAAGATTTATTTATACCCAGGACTGTATCTAGAACAAGGGGACATCCTCTACGTCTTGAGGAAAGAAAGTTTTTACATCAACATAGAAAGGGATTCTTTACTGTTAGAGCGGTAAGACTGTGGAACTCTGTGTCAGAGGAAATTGTCATGGTGAATTCAATAACAGAGTTCAAGAAGGGCTTGGATGCATTTCTGGAGCGTGATAATATAACAAGATATAGTGTCTAGGATTCTGGAGAAGGGGCTGGATACATTTCTAGATTGTAATATAAAAAGTTATAGTGATTAGGATTCTGGAGAGGGGTCATTGATGCAGGGATTTATTCCGATTGCCAGATTGGAGTCAGGAAGGAATTTTTTTCCCTAACATGAGGACAATTGGCTTCTACCTCATGGGGGTTTTTGCCTTCCTCTGGAATAACACTTTAACACTTTAGCAACACTTTAGCAAATGGGCTGAACTAGATGGACGTATGTCTGTTTTTAGCCTGGCAAACTATATAATAACAGATCAAGTAAATCTTTAACTTAGATTAACTTTATATAACACGTATAAGCAACAACATTGAGTGTGTCAGTGCTACAAATACAATAGTTTCTCTACATGCAAAGAAAGAGTAGACATAAGTCATAATTTACTAGATTTGCTGTAGATCTCTACTTATCCAATGAAAAACCATTAATGGATTAGCATCTCAGGATCCTGTAGGCACAATATGGTCTAATACACAGGTATGACTCTGCTAAGCACTTTAACGATACCTGTATTTCAGCTCTGACACCATAGATATTTATATACATACTGCATGACGCATACCTGCAGTAAACCTTTAAAGTAGGGGATTTTTAATACAGAGTTGCCATTAAGAAGGACCTTTTGTGTCTAATTGTACATCTGGCCCTGTTAGAAAAATAATGACTTGGCTATATTTACAGAAAAAATGGAAAACTGGGTAAACTCATTCTAAAAGAGCTAAAGCAATGAAATCATCTTAATAACCTTCTTGTAAGACCTGGTTTACATTTGCATCTGAGGTTCTGTTGAAAGTCTCCAATGTTGATTTCATCAAAAATAAAAGAAAAGATAGGGCAGCATGTATGCATTATAGTCAATAAGGTCCGTCAGTCACTGTTTGTATCTATCATGAAATCGATCCACCACCACCAGATTTTTGTTTTTTCTGTCCCTATGACAGAACAGAAAAACGAAAATAATGACGCAAATGTGATCCAGGCCTACAAAGCATTTTCTGCCAGACAGAGAGATTGAGCCTTGAAAACAAATAATTGCAAACTATCTGTTTTGTATATTGTACACCATGCACTTAAACTGATCTTTATATCTTGAACTTTGCAGTGCGTTTCCTCAGAAGCTGGTCACATACCCTTGTCTTTCTGTAGTTGCTACAGAATTCAATCAGTATGTTAGTGACAAAAAAAATTTCAAATCAGCAACAACTATTAATTGTTTTCAGTGTCCAGAAAATAAAATTGTCCTTTGAATTTACAGTGAGGGCGGTGTCAAAGGTGCCCATGATGGGGCCATTCTGTCATGTGCTGAGACATCATACTGATTGTCCTCTATGTCTGTGCTTCCACCTTCATATAAAGGAGATCCCAGAGAGGGTGAAGGAACAATCTGATTGTATGGTGTATAGTGAGCAGAAGAACTTCTTATGTACTGAGATCCCAGACCATTAGTTATGCCTCCTGCTTGTGTCAATGTTCCAATGGTACTATTACTCACAGACCATAAGCTTGGATACTGACTGCAAAACATTAGATGAGTTATTTATTCATGTGTCACACATTCATTTTAAAATGTAAAAACATTATACTAAGTAATGACACAGTTCCCTCTTTCCACCCATTCACCCCCCATCCATTCATCCATCCATCCAATCACCCACCCATCCATCCAATCACTCACCCATCCATCCATCCATCCAATCACCCACCCATCCATCTACCCACCCATCTAATCACCCACCCATCCATCCAATCACACATCCATTCATCCACCCATCCAATCACACATCCATCCATTCATCCACCAATTGAAATCACCCACCCATCCATCCATCTATCCCCCCATCCAATCATCCATCCATCCACCCATCCAATCACCCACCCATCCATCCACCCATCCAATCACTCATACATCCATGCATCCACCCATCCAATCACCCATCCATCCACCCATCCATCTATACACCCATCCATCCATCTACTTACTCAACCACCCATCCAATCACCCACCCAACCAACCAATCCAATCACCAACCCACCCATCCATTCAATCACCCATCCATCCACCCACCCATCCATCCACCCATCCATCCATCCATCCATCCACCCATCCATCCACCCATCCATCCATCCATCCATCCATCCATCCACCCACCCATCCATCCATCCATCCATCCATCCATCCAACCAACCAACCAACCAACCATCCATTTCAAGTCATTATGCAAGTTTTATGTCAATACGATTTAATGCATAGTTGGCAACTGTCTTATATCCAGATGGGTGTCCTAGGAAATAAAGATTAATTTATGAAGTTATATATCTGTTTTTCAGTGTGTAGATCTTCAAGACCCTTTACCTATTTACTTCTTCAGGATAATGACACCCTCCAGCAACAATGATGATCGTCCTCAGGCTCTGTTTGAATAAATATTCCCCTTACTGAGTCTTGTAATGTATAGTAGAGGGGGATTTATTTCTGTAGAAGATTAGAAGGTGTCATAATCCAGAGAAAAATTGTTTCTAACTCTTTAAACGAACTGTAGACTTTCTTTGCTGCCCATAGCAACCAATCAGAGTTCCCCTTTAATTTTTCCAGAGCACTATATACAATGAAAAGGGAGCTCTGATTGGTTGATATGGGCAACGGAGAAAGTCTAGACAGTTTTCATACCATGTTCGTTTAAAGACAATTTCACTAGGCCCTAAAAGTATATGATTTGCTACAGTTTGTGCAAGGACAATGGATAGTATTAATTACCAATAAACCATCATTTTATAAAAAAAACAATGAAAAAAAACAAAACAAGCACCATGAGTAGGAATACAATTATATCTGTGGAGACACAAAAGCTTATGACTGCTATAATTTATTAAATACTATTATCCATTAAACACATTCCAAATTGTGGGGATTTCCAGGAAGACCAACACACTATCTACAACCCACAAAGGTGGCTGTGGAGGTAACTGTTGGCTAACCTTACTTTAAAAAATAAAATAAAAAAATAAACAATATAGATGTAAAAGAGCAATCCTATTTCTGCTAAAATCCTGATTTTGAAATGACTGGATAGGTTAAAATCCTTTCTGTCCAATTCTTGTTTCTCCTGTCTACAGATACTAGGGACCTGCCATTAGACAGACATCATACTAAAGCCAGATGCTGGCAAAATCTCAAATCTCCAATCCCATAAGAGCATGTCTTCACGGCAGGATTTTGATCGGATTTAGTCTCCACTGGACGGAATTTCTGCCGGACAATTTTTTACACCACTGGCAGTCCGCAAAAACTCAGAACATGTTCATTCTTCCATCCTGTTTTTCGGGTGGAACATGAACATGTCAGTGGTTGAGAGGGACGGGCAAATATGCAAACCGCGAATGGAAGCGTCCCCCAAAAACACAGAAACTATGTCAAAATTTTCAATCTGCCATGAGAACACACCCTAAAAGTGTTTGTATGATGCTGTGGAACAGTTTATGAACTTTTGCCATCTGTAAATTCTGCCCAACCTATGTTTACATTAACATTTTAATACTTACCATGAACTAGAGGGAGTGCCGCCTGTGTGGTTTAGTGATAACATTCCATTGTGAGTTTGCATTTGTAAGCTAGGCCAGTGTTCATTGGACTGAAATACGGGAAGACATGCTGATGAATTCTCTGTGAAACTTGCTGTGGGGAAAACGGAATTTAAAAAACATTTTAGTAGTTTATTAAAGCAAAATAATTTACATGTAACTGTCTTGTTTGTTTATTTGCCAACTCAGTGCAGTTGATACATATTAGTGAATAATGAGATGAATTACGTGAATAGATTTCTTTGCTATGTTCATCTACATCTTCAGAATCCACATCCTACAGCACAGCTGGGCTTATGGGTTGTGTTTATAGTTTATTTACCCCCTCAATAACCAGCCTATTTTCATTTTTTAATTTTCTTTTTTCATACACATCTTCCAAGAGTTAAAGCATTTGATATTTCCATCAACAAAGCCATAAGGATTTATTTTTGTGGAAAGAAGTTTTACTTCATAATAGCACCATTTCATATACCGTAACATATGTTGGGAATTGGATGGAAATGTTTTTACTTATCTACTACCAAGTAAGGACTCAGAAGCCCCAGCACTCTGTCTTAATTAGAGCTTGGCATGATGTCATCACATTGTTCTGTATCACTGGGACCCGAGATTGGGCAGGGGCGCCATGCAGATGACAGAGGCGGAAAGAAGACAAAGGAAGAAAGGCATAGAAAGAGCGCTAAAGAGGCAGAAAGCAAGAAGCAGAGAAAGAGGGGCAGAGGACTAAAGGTAGCAGCTGAAATTTTAAAATAGAAAGCCCATCAACTGTGGACATGAGTTTATTTAATTGGGAGATCTTAACACCAAGAAAACATGTAGTTTTTTTTAACCCCTGCAAATTGGGAAGGAAAAACATATAGGGTAACAATTATTTTTTTTTCTGCTGTGGATCTGAAATCTGCAGCGGTAGCAAAAAAAAAAAAAACGACATGTAACTACTTTAACACTGAGTCACATCAGATTGTGTTGGGTAGCCTAGACCTTCATTAGGCTTAATGAAAAAAAAAATATACTAAGATGTCCAAACTGCAGCAAAATCCTCACACGGCAAATTAAAAATCCAGGGAAGAAATTCAAAGGTATCACATCATATTTCTTCTGCAAATTCTGTAACAGATTTTTGTGACCCCCCCAAAAAATGTTGTGTGAACATAGCCATATTGCTTATATGCCGTCTATAGATTCCAGTTTCCTCTTGTTCAGTGCCCCTTTTTTGTTTAAATGAATTAATTTCATTCAACACATTCATTGTGCTTCTGTGACAAATCAGTAAGTGAGTGGTAACTGAACAGAATGATACTACAAGAGTAATAAATGGCAGATTTATTATGGCACAGGTTTCAGTGCCTTCTACACGCCTATTTAATATTACTGTCCTTCTTTTCCATGCCTTTTTGCCTACTTGCCACTTGTTTTTACTTTAAGGCCCTTCTGGGACAAAAAGATACTCAAGGGGAAATAAGGCACCAAAGGGGCACTGAACAAAAGTGTACTGAAGACACAATGAATGACAATTGGGCACATAATTCAGTACCTCCTTTGTGCAAATTTGCCATTTATTGCCTTCTTAGGCCCCATTGATATTCCCTTAAATGTCATATGTGTTTTTGTCTCCGGTCAGGTTATAATTTATTGTTACATGGTGCTTGTTTCTGGACAGTTTTCATCACTTTTTACAGGATATGAAAGACAGCTTCCTGCCTAGGCATGTGTTTTGGGGAAACCAAATTAGAAAAAACACATACACAAAAACACCAAATGCCATTATACAATGCTAGAAAAATTAGATGGGGGCATTAAAGGAAAATTGTGCACCTTGTAGCCAAAGGCTGAACTCTGGGTGTGCTACAACACTTTCATCACAATTCAAAAAATATGTATTCATTTTTGCTGAAACTAAAATCTTACTTACGAGGAGAGTTATTTCTGTGTGTATATGGATTTGGATAGGGTGATGCTCTGTGATTTCTTAGCGTGGTATATCTTTCACAGCCATGAGCTGAGGCAAGAGGTAATTGAGTTCCAAACTGAGAGTGGTGATTGGTAGAAGAACAAAGTGAGCTGGAACCAGGAATCAACCAGCTGCCCACTGGAAAACAGAATTATGTTATTATAATGCCATTACAGTATCCAATTATAAAGAAATGATCTATGTTTACAATGTACAATGTTAGCAAGTATTAGTACATACATTGAGTATATCCAGATTGCTGATTATTTTCTGCTTCATCGATGAAATCTTTGTGATCGCTCCTGCCAAATACCAAACAAAACCTGAATTAATTGTTTATTAGTTGTACTTAAATTGACATATTAAACTGATGAGTATTAGTCATACACACCTTTCTTTTGCATCTAAGAAGGCCTTGGCAAATGGATTATGCTTGATTTTAAGGGCTGTTATCTAAATTAAAAACAAAACAACCAAATAATCAGGTACTTTCTCTAACACTAATTATTGGTATAAATATTGGCTATGCTGCGTACTGCGAAAACTATACATTTCTAGGGACTTGTTCACATGATGTATTTTTCTGTAGGATATCTCCATTGCATATCTGTAGATTTCAGTGGGACATCCATGTGAATTTCCATTGTGTCCACAAGCCTTTACACTACTCTACCCTCAAAACATCATAATTACATTGGAACTGTCATCTATTAGTTAGTTTAAGCAACAGTCACCCGAACTAGCGTGGTGGGAGCCACCAGAAGGCCTGCACTGTTTGTATTACAGTGTGTCCTCTAATGGGTTGGCTGACATGGTTCACCTAAATGGCTCTCTGACTGATTTACAGAAAAGGTAACATAGTAGATAAGGTTGAAAAAGAGCCAAGTCCAATTTATAAAGGTTATTGGGAGCTTTTTAGATGACCACTTTCAGCCAATTGTATCCACCAACTTAGTGCAATTTGTGGAAAATAAAATGAAAAGAAAAAGAAAAGTATTTTTTTCATCCAGAAACACTGTCACTCTTGTCTATAGACTGTGTCCAGAATTGCACCTCAGCATTATTAAACTACATAGGAGTGAACTGCACTGATAGACACCAGTTCATAGGTAAGAACGGTACTGCCTATGACAGCTGTAGTTTTAAGTTCTTAATGCCCTTTAAGTCAGATATCTTTATATAGTAAATTCCAAGCATTAGAAAATAGGAATGATGAGGCTGTAACAGAGTGACATCTGAATTGAGGAGAAAAGGACTAATAAATGGATCTCTTAGGTGGAAAAATTGTTATGTGAGATGACTGTTTTTCCAGCACATATGTGTGACTTTTCAATAGTAGGTGAGGATTTAGGGGTGTAGTTTCTCATAAACTGCACCACCAGAATAAAGAACTGTGAGTAATCTTGTGTCATTCTTCTGACATTTTTAAAAAATTGCTTGTAAAGATATATCCAGACAGACATCTTCTAGGACACATCTTCCACAATTATACAGCCTTCACATAAGGGAAAAGTAATTTATTTACAAAGAGCTTAAAGTTATATTAGCTTAAATTCTAAACTTAATTACCATAAAAATAGAATTCTGCCACATATGGATAAAACAAGCAACCAATTGCCAAAAATCCCCACATAAATGGATTCACTAGATTATGTTAAGCAAATGTCAAATTAAGGAATACTGAATAGACAAATGAACAAAAATATATATTTCTATAATAGAGATAATGTTATTCAAACCTCTTCGTTCTGGTAAGCTGTTACAGCGATAAATTGAGTTTCTGGAAAAGAATGGCTTGTGATCATTTTCTGTGGTCCCCCAACACGTACTATATGAATTCTTGGCTCATATTTATGCAATGAGTTCAACATAATCTGAAATAAAAGATAACATATTGTTGTATTGCAGGAACTACAATAAAGATAGCCATGCTTGTGCAGTTTTCCTTGCTTCTTTTTATGGGAGTTCCGAATACAGCCAAGTAAGAGTGCTTGGCTAATTTGGAAATCCCATAGAAAAGAATAGGGAGAGCTGTGTAAGCATGTCCCCTTTCTCAGTGGTTGGCTCATAGCTCGCTATCAGCTAGCTACAGATATGGAAGTAATGAGATAAAAAAAACTCTTTTAATGCATGGCAATATTTGATAAATTAGCCATCTCAAAGGGTGTGTCTTCATTAGGATCCAAAAAACTAGCATTATTACTTTGACATACAGCCTCCTGATTGCATTGCTTCCCTGAGACATCTTCTCTTCTAGACATCTCAATTTATATATTGCACTTATAGGGCCATCATATAGAGGTCATTCTACATATTATAAATATCTGTACGATGGTATAGATTGCTATTATATTCTTATACAAAGTGATTGACATAACACTGTGACTTTATTTCCAACCTTGTAACTACAAGTAAATCATGGACTAGGTTTTATGAAATCAAAACCAAAGTAGGGCTAATACATTTGGGACATGAAAATATTTAGTTGTAAAATAAACTAATAATAAATATTTTACATTGCAGCATTTCATTTTGCTTATTGTTTTTCTAAATATTAACAAGTACATGTATGTAAAATACAAATGTTACCTGTCCTTCTCCATTCATTTTATTTGTCAGTTTGACTTTACTGAAGGAAACAGGAGCTTTCATCCAGTGAGCTCCAAAGTTGGGGGAGTCTGGGTGAATATAGACGCAGCTCGGAGCCTGTGGCTCAGGTTTCCCACCTGGTACCCACTCTCCATTAACATACTTCCACCGGTTGTTATCAGCAGTCACAAAATCCATTAGGAAGGAGTACATGGCATTTGGGTCTAGACCAGTGACACTTATTTTCAAAACAGGAAACATCCTCCTAAAGAAGAAAAAATAGAGAAATATAAAATATTACACTGCAAAAATAAAAGGTAAAATATGTGACTAGATAAATGTATAGAGAAGGAGATGTTTACATGATTACATGAAAAGTTTCTTAGCAATTTATCACCAAGTAATGATATTGTATTGTCCCTTCAAAACTTTATGCCCAGAGTAGTCTTAAAAGTGTGCTGTATGAATGATTATAGTATTGATTCTGCTCAGTGGGCAGTTATAATGAATGCTCCTAGTTACTCAGATCTAAGCAATTAGTGCTCTGTAAAAATTTTAATTTTTATCTAAAAATACTGTAGAATTTAAGGTAAAATAAGTGAATTTAGCATTTCACTTCAGAAGTGAATGATGCAAGAATTTCATAAAATGCAAATTTTGCAAGTGTGAAAGACAACAAGAGAAGCCCCACAATCAATGGTAAAATCTATTTTCCAAAGCCACCTTGCATTAGACTATCTGTAAATTTAAAGTATTGTCATATTACATTAAAATTGTGCGTCTTCTGATCATTACTATCAATTGTCTATGTGGCAAAACTTCAAATCTGATACAGTATACAGTATAGTGTTTATTTTGTTAACTTTTTGATAACTAACTTTCCTATGTATGTTCTTCTTGTAGAATCTTCCCTCATAAAGAAGGATGGCACACATCATAACTATGCAATATGGTTTACATGTTAAATAATAAGGAATAGCATTGAATATTGAAGCCCAATAAGAGACATGTGCCAGGAGGAAGTGGTCATCTAGAAGGTATCTCTATGTGCATAAGATGACTTAGCAGTCACCTTAGCAGTTGTCTTAAACTAATATTTAACGATAGATGTATAGTAAGTAAAATGTGCAATTACTATATCGTTTTTGTCTTAATTCCTTTGTAGAGATATATACATGTGGATAAAAATATTGTATAATTTAGTAAGGTACTGTGAAGGAGGTAAGAGACTAACAAACACATTCAAGCATTTTATGTTCAGGTTTCAAAATCTTCCTAGTATTAACTCTTTTTCTCACCTATGAAATCTATAGGCCCCTGAACACTTACCTGCCATTTTTGGTGACTATCATTTCATTTGTCAGCTCCTTGAAACGTTTCCATAAGTCGGTTTCCTCCAGGGTAACTTTAAGTCCCCTTTCTGTGGGGGTCTCCTTTCTCACTACCAGCTTGAAGCTCATTTTCTACAGCAGTAAGAAGATGATCAGTCCTGCATGGTAAATTTTTAGTAAAATTTTCAGTGCCATTATTACTCATGGTTATCAGATTGCACAGTGCAGTAACAAGACTTGTGCCTGTCTAAGTCTTGAATACACTTAAGTCTGCTGAGGCTGTAATCACACAGACATACTACTGAGGAAATCAATTGCCCTGCAGAGATTGACAGGATTGGTGCAGGGTTCCTTTTGATCTTGGTCTGTCTCGTTTGTGATTGGTGAATTCAGCATCTTACCCAGTTCTCACATTGATTACCCATCAGATTAAGTGAGAGTGTATGTAAATATCTAAATGTTTGCACCTACAAGGAAGACCACAGGTGCCTTGAGGAAGAGGTGTGTCCCAAGCCCCCATAACCTTCTTTCAGTGTAATAGCCTTCATTAGGAATTAACACCCAGCAGAATTAAAATTTTAAATCTAGCAGAGGTGTCTAGGTGAATGTGTGCCTGCTCTCGTCTGACACCTGGGAAAAACAGGAAATAATTCTCTTCCTTTTCCTTAAGTCATCAAAAGGAAAAATAAACTGCAGTCATCTATAGGAAATCTTGAAATGATAGCAATCTGTGTACCTTATCTGAATTAACAGATTCACAAGTTGTGTGTTATACCTTATATATCACAGATAGATAGATAGATAGATGTCAGGTAAAGACACTAATAAAAGGCAGAACGGTGAAAGAAATGTATGATAGAAAAATAAAGAACCAAATCATTAACAATAGGTACTATTCAGACGAAGGAAGGTTAGCTAGGAAATGGATTTATTATGTGCATAATTATTCAGTTTCTTCAGGACCAATAAGATACATGAATTACTTTAATTTAAAGGAGTTGCTTGCTTAGTTATACTTAACCCACTTATTACCCATCTAATGTCTTTTAATGGAGCACGTGAAGGTCCCCATTCTGCAGCATCTTCTTTTACCAAATAATAGATTGAAAAATTGGAATATCAAAAATAAAAGTGAAAAGGGCTAGTTTATAACAAATGTTAGTTATTTATAATAACACTGTAACAAACTCCTGATGCAGAAATAGGAGAAAAAGAAATAAAATGTTATGATATCAATTTCAAATAAAATACACAGAGGCAAGACGTGAAAAATATAGCTGGTCATTACATTTTTTTCATGCCTGGTCATTAACAGGTTAACAAACTCTATTCGAACACAGCAATTTTTGGCAGCAATTTGTTATAGTATTTTTTAATGTACCATATAATGTATTGGTGAAAAACTTTTTGGGGTAGAAAGGGAATCATTTTTGAATTGTGCTTTTATGGGGTTCACAAAGTGGTATAAATGATATGGTAATTTTATTCTATGGGTAAGTACAACTCTTATGATACCAAATATATATAATTTGTATTTTGTTTTACTACTTTGTAGGTGATCTGTACCCTTTTTGGTAAGATAAGATTTTTTGATCAATTTTTATTCCTTTTTTGGGAGACAAGATAGTTAAAAAATTTAATTCTGGTGCTGTTTTCATTTCTTTTTTTATAGTATCCACTGTTGAGCTTGGCAAGGTTATACGTTATTGGATTAGACTTTTATAAATGTAGCAGTTTATTTTTTATTTTTTTATATGATAAATGAAAAAAGAGAAATGTTTAACATTTTCTTTTTTTATTCTTTTATAATTTTACAAACATAATTTTTTTTATTTTGCTTTATTTTTTTAAACCCCCTGGTATACTTGACCTCTAGGGGGTGCAATTGCTCATTCACTACAATGTAATACTAATTTATTTCACCACAGTATGCTACGTCTGCATTTCTATACCCTGAGACAAGGTGTAATTGGAGGAGAAATTTGGCAAATGCCATCCCACAATTGAGTGGCTGATTGTATGATGTAGGGGACTTAGATACTGCAGTTGCTGTGGTTTAATGCAAGGGTTTTTAGTTATATCTGTTTCTGGCTGCTGACAGCAGATTCCAGCTTTAATTAGTAGCCAGCACTCACTAGGTTTGAAGCTGCCTCAGTTCTTAAGGCTGTAACATGCTTCTGACTTAACATCATGATGTCCATCTAAGGCTATGTCTACACAGCACTAGTTTCTGGTTGGATTTTCGACAGATTTTGTATTTGAATCTGATTGTAACAAGTGCCCCATAGACTTCAATAGAAAATCTGAGCTGTAGTCTACACAGCACAGATTTTCTATTATCAGATTTCTAAACTGCTGGCCTCTGGTGTAATATAGAACATGTTCTATTTTCTGGTGGATTCCTACGCCAGAAACTGCCATATGGCGAAGTTAAAATGCCTTCGGATTTTCGACTGAATTTTAACTTAAGCCATGTAGTCATGGCCTAAGCCACATGTCTAATATTACAGGTACTTTTAGGTATCTTAATGTCCAGTGTTATTCTTGTGTTATGTGTTTTTGTGTGTCATTTTCTCAATAGCCCACATTTACTGTTGTGGTTGTGCCAAAAACTGTTACATTTCTGGCACAGCATGTCTCAGTGTGTCACAAACACATTTATTATGGGCTTTAGACACTTTTTTGTGACCTCTCCAGCTCTGGGGCATGACTTAGCAGAAAGTTTGTGTTGTTTTGTAAGAGGGTCCTGATGTGACAAGCTGCACCACAAACTACACCAAAATCCAGGTGTAGAAAGTACACCAACTATTAGTTGGTCTAAAAATGCTAGTCGAGTCTAATGATGAGCAAAATTTATCAATCAGTATGAGCTACTGTGATAAATCTTGTCCATTTGTAGATGGGCTAAATGTATGCTAAGTTTTAGACAACAATAGTAAGTCAGTGCTAATTTTTTTAAAACTCTGTTGAATGCAGTTTTGTAGTAAATTTACTAAAACATGAAAACCATGTTTAAAAACAGAATTCTGGGTTTTCTTTATATGTAGTAGAGTAAATATATCTAAAATTTAAGAAAATTTTATTCATTGAACTACGGCTGTTATAAGTAATCAGAGAGGAAAACAGGGAAGCTGGTGGAATTTCAAATTACCCAAGGTCTACCTACTTCTCACAATTAACCCCTTATCACACCATGATGTGCAGAAACAGCAGGAACGCTGCGGGAGCCCAGCAGTAATTAACTGCCGGGCTACTGCTATAGCGTCCATGACCGGAGATAACTTTGTTCCCGGTTGTTTAACCCCTTAGATACTGTAGTCAGTTACGACTGTGGCAGCCATTGAGTTTTACAGAGTGATGGGGCCCCATCTATCTTCTATTGGCACCACCATGATGCGATCAGGCTCAGATTGGCCCACAGTTGAACAGGAGAAAACACTGGTGGGCCCCTGAGCAGTGGCAGAGATGGAGTTTCTTTTAAACTGTATATACATCCTGGGCAGAGGCAGAGAGAAAAAGGCAAAAAGCAGGAGGCAGAGTATAATAGGCATATACAGTAGCTGTAGGGTTGGCCTCCAGAATGAACTTCACTGGTGAGCCCTAGGCACCCCAGTTCAACACTGGACGCAATCTCGGGGTGCTGATGGTTGTCATAACAACCAGAGGCCAAACAATGACCTCTGAGTTGTCTGTGACGTAGGCCTGACTGTTCCTGCCTGGAGGCGAAGCCTGACAGGTTGAATGACTTATTGATAATACATGGCAGTACAGAGATTACTGCAATTTATTTAACCAGTGATTCCACTATCGCTAAGTATAGTCCCATTACAGGACAAGTACAAAAAGAAATAAAACTGTAAAAAAGCTGTTTTTGTATGTTGTATGTTTTTATTATATAAGGTGTTACAACATAAAGAAAAAGATCTAAATTGGGTATTGCTGTAATTGCATCGAGCCACAGAGTAAAATTAACCTGCAGGCCTCGTTCACACGGCTTATTTGGGCACGGATTGGCGCCGTACTCCGCGCCGGATTTGCGCTTCAGTATGGTGCCAATCCGTCCCTGTCATTACGGTAATCCACTGCTCTCATAGAGACAGTGGATTCCGTCGCTGCTCCCCGCTCGGCGAATCCGCCGCGGGGGGAGAAAGTGACATGCACACTATTTACGGCGCGTACGCGCCGTAAACAATGCATTGTCTATAGTGCCAGGAGCGGCGCCCCCGCCGCGCTCCGGCCCCGCCACCCAGTCCGCCGCCCCGTATCAAACACGGCGGATTGGTGAGCTCAATATGGCTCACAAATCCGTCGGGAATAAGCCGTGTGAACACGGCCACACAGTGAGTGCTGTAAAAAATCAAAATACACTACCAGATACACATGGATACCACACTACCAGAACTACCAGAATTACCTTGTTTTGTTACTATTGTCTCCCAAAAAATAGATTAAAAATCAATGAAAAAGTCACGTGTCCCCCAAAATAGTAGCAATGAAAACATCAATTCATCCCACAAAAACAAGTCACTGCACAGTACAATGCATAGAAAAATTAAAAAGTTATTGCTTTCAGACTATGGCAAAGTAAAAATGTGTGTTTTTTAAGTATGTTCATTGTGTAAAAGAAGTAAAACATAAAAAAAGGTAAATTGGGTATCACTGTAATCATAGCAACCTGCTAACATGTGATTTATACCACAAAGTGAGCACTGTAGAAATAACAAAAAAAACTCCCCAAGGATTGCTGTATTTTTTTCATTCTGTCTCTCAAAACTCAGGCTAAAATGCAAGCAAAGAGCTCCATGTACAAAAAATAAATAAATTTTGATTTTCAGAACATGGCGACATACAAAAACACTTTTAAAAAAAAAAAAAAAAAAGCATTCCTACTGTGTAGAAGTAGAAAAACTTAAAAAAAACTGCATACACTTTATATAATTTTAACTGTTCCAACCCAAATGTTCTAAAAATAAAACCCAAAAACCATAGCTGAATTGCTGTGTTTTTATTTTTAATTACTCTCATGGCCCTCTGCTGTGAAAAAAAAAAACACCTCTGAAATGCAACAACCAAAGATAAGATCCCTGCGGAGAGTAGTTTCCAAAATAGGGTAACTTCAGGAAGGTTCACCTGTTCTGGTACTTTTGTGGATTTTGCAAATGCGACACAACACCTATAAAGTTTGCATTTCAAAAGCCAAATAGCGCTACCTCCCTTGTACACCCTGCCATGCAGCCAAACAGCAGTTTATAACCGCATGTACGGAATTGTCATATTTAGAAGAAATTGGGTAATAAATTTAGAGGTGCTTTTCCCCCAACATTCCTTGTGTAAATAAAAAAAATTGAGCTCAAATTGTATATAATTAGGGTATGTTCACATGAGTTATTTTGGGGCACATTTCGCTGCGTATTTACGGCGTACTGCTCTCGAATACGAGTGAAATGTGCCCCAATCATTACGGTAATCCATAGTTCTCATAGAGAACTATAGATTACGCCTCCTCTCTCCGATCATACAATACAATCGTATTGTACACGCAGGGAGATAAGTGACATGTCATTTATTAGCACCACGAATAATGACAGTCTATGGGGCCGGCAGGTTGCCTCCCCCCTCCCTGCATCGCGGGAGTATGCGCCGCTCAGTGCAACTCCCCGAACACCCGGCGTAATTGCAGGGCGTTACTGTACGCCCCGCAGTTAAGCAGTGTGAACATACCCTTAGGAAAAATGTAATTTGTTTATTTTCATGCCCAAATGCTAACAAAATCTGTGAAAGGTATGTTCACATGGCGTGTTGACCCCGTGTGAACATACGCCTTTAGATGCGTGTTTTGATTCCTCTGTTGGACCCCAAACAGACCCAAACACATACCTAGTAAGTAGCAATGTGATTTACATTGCTTTTAATATGAAACACGCTGCGCCTTTCGGATCTGTCTCTCGGATCCGTTCCAAGAATTGACATGTCAATTCTTAGTCTGAAAGACGCAGCAGGAGCCCTATTTTAAACTATAGGGTGCGATCCTGCTGCATCCAACATGCATCCAAACACACAGTTGCGTGTTGGATATGTGTTGGATCCATTTAGGGTCCGATCGCCAGTGTGTTTTTGGATATGATTTTCCGATTCAACACTGATCCAAAATGAGATACAAAAATGCTATGTGAACAGCCCCAAACACCTGTGGGTTAATATACTCACTACACTGCTGGATATTTTTAAAATCTGACATGTCACTTTATGAGAGAATAACTTTTTCACACTTATCTATCCATGCGATTCAGAGATTGTTTTCTCGTGACACATTGTGCTTTAAGTTAGTAAGATATTTTGGTTCATAGAATCCTTGTTTGTTTGTGAAAAATATCAAAATTTTTTGAAAATAATTGTAATTTTCAAGGTTCTAAAATTTGCAAGACAGACAAAATATTTTAGATCTTGCATCTACCATATGTCCACTGTAAATTGGCATTATTTTTTAAAAAAATTAAAAAAATTTTTATGACATTAGGGGGCTTAGAAATTGAGTATTAATTTTTCACATTTTCAAGAAAATTTGCAACATTGATATTTTTTTAAAGATCAGTCTAGTTCTGACATTATTTCGCGGGACCTATATGTTAGATACCCCCATAAATGACTACATCTACTTTTTCACTTTTGTTTTTTTCTTTTCCTCATAGGAGAATTGTATGAGTGATCTTCAGATGCTGCTGGATGTCAGCTGTGATGTACAGCTAACATACCGCAGCGATCGTGCAAACTCTGTTTTAGAGTTTGCATGATCCCCAGGACAAATGCATACGTCCAGAAGCGTTAACCCCCAAACGACCTGGATGTATGCTTACGTCCAAGGTCATTAAGGGGTTAAAGGACATCATTTCTGAAAAAAGTGTTTTCAGGGTTTTTTATTAAATTTTAGCACATTTAGGATGTCTGCAAACTTCTAATGGCACCTAAAAAATATCCTAATGAAAACGAGACACAAAAGTCTGATAGGTCAGATAGTCCACTAGGACCGCATATGGGATATTTCTAAACATGACAGAATTAGGGGATTCAATATAGAGTTGCTTTTCCATGGTTACCCTTGCATAATTTCCAAAATGAGGTGTTTTTAGGGGTGTTTATAGAGTTTTAGCACTCTTGGGTGTCAGCAAACCTAAAATGGTGCCTAAAACAAATCCTGATAAAAATTATGCCCCAAAGTCCATAAGGTGCTCCTCTAATTCTAATGCACTAATTCAAGTGTCACATATCACACTAGGGCCACATATTGGATATTTCTGGAAGAATCAAGAAAATCAATATTGATTTGAATTATTCTGACAAACAGATCAAAATTAAAAGTCTGAAGAAAAAAAAAAATTACAGTTTCACCTCTATTTTGCTTGAATTCCTGTGAAACACCTAGAAGGTTAACAAACATTATATGTGTTGTTTTAAATACTATGAAGGCTACACTTTTTAAATGGGGTGATTTATGCCCTTCAAAACCCCCTCAGAACAGAGGTGGTCCCTAAAAAAATCTGTGTTGCAAATTTTCTTAAAAATTGTAAGAATTTTAAGAAGTTAAAAATTGCTACTAAATTTAACAGCTCCCTAATGTCGTAAAAAAAAATAAAAGGACATTTAAAAAACTGAAGAAAAAGTATATTATAGAAGCTAATTACAGTGGTGGCCAAAAGTATTGGCACCCCTGCAATTCTGTCAGATAATACTAGTTTCTTCCTGAAAATGATTGCAATCACAAATTCTTTGGTATTAATATAATTCATTTATTTTGCTTGCAATAAAAAAAACACAAAGAATGGGGACAAAAATCAAATCATTAATCATTTCACCCAAAACTTCAAAAAGGGGACGGACAAAAGTATTGGCACCTCAGTCTAATACTTGGTGCACAAACCTTTAGCCAAAATAACTGTGAACAAACCGCTTCCGGAAACCCATCAATGAGTTTCTTACAATGCTCGCGGGAAATTTTAGACCATTCTTCTTTGGCAAACTGCTCCAGGTCCCTGAGAGTTGAATGGGTCCCTTTCTCCAAACTGCCATTTTGAGATCTCTCCACAGGTGTTGTAGGGGTTTTCAGGTCGGGACTCATTGTGGCCACTTTAGAAGTCTCCAGTGCTTTCTCTCAGACCATTTTTTAGTGCTTTTGAAGTGTGTTTTGGGTCATTGTCCTGCTGGAAGCCCCATTGCCTCTGAGTCAGACCCAGCTTTCTCACACTGGGCCCCTACATTATGCTGCAACATTTGTTGGTAGTCTTCAGACTTCATAATGCCATGCCCCGGTTAAGCAGTCCAGTCCCAGAGGCAGCAAAGCAACCCCAAAACATCAGGGAACCTCCACCATTTTTGACTGTAGGGACCTGTTCTTTTCTTTGAATGCCTCTTTTTTTTTCTGTAAACTCTATGTTGATGCCTTTCCCAAAAAGCTCAAACTTTTGTCTCATCTGACCAGAGAACATTCTTCCAAACGTTTAGGCTTTCTCAGGTAATTTTTGGCAAACTCCAGCCTGGCTTTTTTATGTCTCGGGGTTAAAAAGTGGGGTCTTCCTGGCTACCCTACCATACAGTCCCTTTTCATTCAGATGCTGATGGTAGTACGGGTTGACACTGTTGTACCCTCGGACTGCAGGGCAGCTTGAATTGTTTGGTGTAGTCGAGGTTCTTTATCCCCCATTGCAAAAATCTTGCGTATAAATCTCTCTTTATTTTTCTTTTCCGTCCACATCTAGGGAGGTTAGCCACAGTGCCATGGCTTTAAACTTCTTGATGACACTGCGCATGGTAGACACAGGAACATTCAGGTCTTTGGAGATGGACTTGTAGCCTTGAGATTGCTATGCTTCCCCCACAATTTGGAGTCTCAAGTCCTCAGACAGTTCTTTGGTCTTCTTTCTTTTCTCCATGTCAATGTGGTACACACAAGGGACACGGACAGAGGTTGCTTCAACTTTAATCCTGTCAACTGGCTGCAAGTGTGATTTAGTTATTGCCAACACCTGTTAGGTGTCACAAGTTTGTTACAGGTGCTGTTAATTACAAAAATTTAGAGAAGCATCACATGATTTTTAAAAACAGTGCCAATCTTGTTCCACCCCCTTTTTATGTTTGGTGTAGAATTATATCCAATTTGGCTTTATGAAAATTCTTTTTGTGGTTTTCCATTGAAGACAAATTAAATGAAGATAATACCAAAGTATTTGTGATTGCAATCATTTTCAGGAAGAAACTGAGTATTATCTGACAGAATTGCAAGGGTGCCCATACTTTTGTACGATTTGGTTTCATATGACTATTTGCTTGCAGAATTTTTTAAATTTTGAACATGGCAAATTTTTCCAAATTTTCACAACTTTCTGAGATCTACAAATAAGCAAGGCCTGTATGAGCCAAAATGAATTAGTAACTTAGAGCACAATATGTCACCAGAAAACAGTCTCACCTACCACCTAGATAGGTAAAAGCATTAAAAGTTATTCCAAGATAAAGTGACATATGTCACTACATTAGTCCAAAACAGACTAGTACCTTAAGGGGTTAATGTTGTCAGTAGTTTGTCAATGTGATTAAAGTTTTAGCAGACCTTAGTGTACTCTGGAGAGGCATCAGTCATGTCACAGCACTGTGCAATCTGACAAACATCAGCACTAGTAGTATTAAAAAGGTTTACTATGCGGGGCTAATAATTTCTTTACTGCTTTACTTCATGGTGGTAATGAAAAAGAAGACCCTACAGAAAGAGTTAAAGTTGAATTTACCCTAGAAACCAACTAACTGAAAATACTCCAAAGAGCTATTTTCATGATGTTTTTAGATGAATATTTTGATTAATTACATTTTCTGTTCCAAAAAAAAATTGTGTTTGCCAATTTTAAAAATCTTAAACAAAAGTTGGGGGAAAATTTAAAATTAAATTTTCCTGTAAATATTTTTATATTACAAATAAATTTTTGGGAAAAGTAATCATGGGAATACTGTTTCTTTTAAAAAAAAGAGAAAATTTAATTTTTCCACATTTCAGCCATAATGTTGCCACATAAAAGTTTGTTAAAAAAGAAAAAAAAAAGTTGACTGCAAAACCAGAATGAAAAAGCACGTCAATATTTGCATGCAGAATTGTACTATAAAAAATATACTGCAAAATATTCTTAAAAAAGGCACAACTGTAAAAAAGCTGTATACTCTAAATTGATTTTCTTTTTAATATTAAAATTAAATGATTTATCCCTCATACAGACTCAAAAATATAAATCAATAGTGCCGCCCTATGCATACAGTATCTCACAAAAGTGAGTCCCCCCTCACATTTTGAAAATATTGTATTATATCTTTTCATGGGATAACACTGAAGATCTGACACTTTGATACAATGTAAGGTAGCCAGTGTAAAGCTTGTTTAACAGTGTAAATTTGGCATGCCCTTAAAATAACTCAGCACACAGCCATCAATGTCTAAACCACTGGAAACAAAAGTGAGAACTCCCCTAAGTGAAAATGGACAAATTGTGCCCAAAGTGTCAATATTTTGTGTTGTCACCGTTATTTTCCAGCACTGCCTTAACTCTCTTGAGCATGTTGTTCACTAGAGCTTCACAGGTTGCCACTGGAATCTTCCTGATGATATCACAGAACTGGTGGATGTTAGAGACCTTGTGCTCTTCCACCTTTCATTTAAGGATGTCCCACAGATGCTCAACAGGGTTTAGACATGCTTTGTTAGTCCAGCACCTTTACCCTTATTTTCTTTAGCAAAGTAGTGGGCATCTTGGAGTTGTGTATGGGTTCATTATCATGTTGTAAAACCGCCCTGCCGCCCAGTTTCTGAAGGGAGGGGATCATGCTTTGATTAAGTATATCACAGTACATGTTGGCATTCATGATTCCCTCAATCAACTGAAGCTCCACACTGCCAGCAGCACTCATGCAGCCCCAAACCATGACACTCCAAATACAATCTCTAGATAGGACGCTGAGCAAGTACACTCAACTTCTTTGGTCGACTATGGCGAGTCCCTATCTAAGTGGAGTCTTAAGCCACTGTATGGTCTTGGCCACTGTGCTGTAGTTCAGTTTAAGGGTGTAACAATCTTCTTATAGCCTAGGCCATCTTTATATAGAGCAACAATTTTTTTCAGATACTCAGACAGTTCTTTGCCATGAGGTGCCATGTTGAATTTCCACACCCTGGAGGGAAAATGGCAAATTGGTTAGAATTTGTCCATTTTCATTTAAGGGTGTAATTACTTTTGTTGCCAGCTGTTTAGACATTGATGGCTATGTTTTGAGTTATTTTGACGGCACAACAAATTTACAGTCATACAAGCTGTACACTGACTACACATTGTATAAAATTTCAGATCTTCAGTGTTGTCTCATGAACACATAATCCAATATTTACAGAAATTTGAAGGGTGTACTCACTTTTGTATGGTACTTTACATACCCCTTTGTATCCATTATATGGTCTGCAGGTAAAATATATTTCTAGCAACAGCATACCCAGTTATAACGACTGATTGCTGTTGCTTTTTGAAGCAGGATCCACTGCAAAAGGCAGATTAATGCGCCAGCTTAAATTTATAAATTGTAATGCCATTTTTTACTTCGGTTTCTATATACTTAGTACACTATTCTGTATGTAGTCAGAAACCTGTCAAATGTAGATCAAAAGTATAAACTTCCACAATTACTAAAGAGATTTGCTTTACCGAAGGAAACTATATATAGTCCCAGTGGCGGGACCATGAGACTTTATTTCCCTTGAAGTCACTAACCTGGCTGGGATATACACCCTTTGAAAGACCTTCTCAGCTACCGCCTTACAAATATATATAAGGGAAATAAAGTCGCATGGTCCTGCCACTGGTAGGTGGCAGTTACATGTCACCCAGGACTGGTCTTGGTGAGGTAGGAGCCATTAGTTTAGTAATGTCAGCTGCAGTATGTAGTTGGAACCTGTTGAACAGCTAGTATAGCTGTTTGCAAACTTCTTAGTCCAGGATGGCTCCTATTAGGATCAGTCAGAGTATTGGTTGGGTGGTAGGATACATTGTTCAGGCAAGAGTTTAGACTAGCATGTATATAAGTCAGGCTTTAGTCTAGCGAATAGGTGTGGCTGCTATCTAGGATAAGACATTTGGCCTGAGAGGCTACAGACTGAAGATATCCAGGATCTCCCATACAGCCCCTTATTGTAGGGGCACTGTTTTGCTCCTTTGATCACTGTCCCTGACTGTTGTGGCAATAAAGCATGGAACAAACTGTATTTGGACCTGCAAACCTATCTGTGTCTCTGTAAAAGTTGAAATTTGCTGTGATTCCAGAGCTCCAACCTCTCACATATGGTAAAGCATGCGGGCATCATAAACAGACAGAGGCCTAAATAGCCAGAAAGCATGGAGGAACTTATCAAACAACTGGTGCAGTCTAACCTCCACCTCAAACACGCCTTTGCAGCACAACAGGAGGCGAATTGCCAACAGAGATGGGTGCACAAGGAAGCAGTAAAGGCTCAAAGTAAGACAAATCATCTGCTTGTGCAGGTTCACGCAACAACAGCTAAAGAACAACAAAAGGTGAACACAACTCTACTACAGAAGTTGCAAACCTTGGCAAAGAGATGATGGGCATCTCAGTGGCTACAGTGGCCACTCTGGCAACTCGTGGAGGGAGCGCTGAGGAAGATGAAGTTGAAGCCTACCTCCGCACCTTTGAGAGAATTGACGAGAGAGAGCAGCTGCTTCAAGACCAATAGGCACATGTGCTGGCCCCATTTCTGTCTGGGGATCCTCAAAAGGCGTACTTTGACCTGTGAGCCCAGGATTATAAGGTGTATTTAAAGCTAAAGAGAGAGATCCTGGCTAGTGTTGAGCGATTGCGTTGGCAATCGACGTTTCGATCGATAGTCGATAGATCAGGCCGCTATCGATAGGTTTTTTCCGATAGGAGCACTCGAATTATGCACGCGGATGCCCATTACAGTCTATGGAGTGCAACCAACACTGTCTTATTTACGCCCAAACAATGCTGGAGAAGCTGAAATTCAACATCCATCAACTCGTCAAATGGATACGTTGCTCAACATCTTAGGCCAACACACTTAGGTTATAAAGTCACAGAAAATAAGGTCACAGACCATTTACTATCCCTGTCTTGTACCACAGCTGACCTTAAACCTGCAATCACCCACAAATTAAAAAAAGTGCCAGAAGGCAGTTTGATTTGAAAATATGTTACTTGTACGGACATTGAATATCCCCTGTACTGTATCGGAAGAATGAGCAAACAAATGCATGACCCCACAGTTTAAAAAGTCCGACAAATAAGGAGTGTCTTTCAACACCATTGTAGTTTTCACGGACCCTTGTCTCTTTCCTTGTCCTGGGCCACAGCATGAGCCCCAAACCTGACATCGACCCCCATTTAAATACAGTGCAGGAAAAAGGAGTCTTTCAACCTCCATTTTACGTTTCACTGGGACATTGACCTATACTGTTCTGGGCCAACAGCATGAGCCACAAACCTGCTGCATGACCCCCAAATTTAAAAAAAGTGCCGGGAAAACGGGGTCTTTCAACCACCATCTTTTGTTTCACTGGGAATTTGACTATTCACTGTCCCTGGGCCACAGCATGTGCCCAATCCTGCATGTCACCCACCATTTAAAAAGTGACGAAAAAGGAGTCTTTCAAACCACCATTTTGATTGAATGGAAATTGGAATATTCCTGTCCGGGGCCTCAGCAGAGCCCTCAAACCTTGCATGACCCCCACATTTTAAAAAGAGTGCCGGAAAAAGCAGTCTTTTAAAAACCACCATTTATAGTTGGAACTGGAAAATGACTATACCGTTCATGGGCCACAGGCCATCGTGCCCCAAACCTGCAGATGACCCCCACATTTAAAAACGTGCCGGAAATAGGAGTCTTTCAACCAACCATTTTTAGTTTTCACTGGGACATTGACTATACAATGTCACTGGCACACTGCATGAGCCCCCTCAACCTGCATGTCCCCCACATTTAAAAAGTGCCGGAAAAAGGGATCTTTCAACCACCATTTTAGTTTCACTGGACACATTGACTGTACCTGTCCTGGGCCACTGCTTGTGCCCCAAACCTGCATTGACCCCCCACATTTAAAAAGTAGCCGGAAAATGGAAGTATTTCAACCACCTTTTTGTTTCTCTGGTCATTGTCTATTACCCGGTCCTGGGCCACCAGCATGAGCCCCAATCCTGAATGATACCAACACATTTAAAATAGTGCGGAAAAAGGAGTCTTTCAACCACCATTTTAGTTTCACTGGACATTGACTATAACTGTCCTGGGCCACAGCTTGACCCCAATAACTGAATGACCCCCACATTTAAAATGTGCCGGAATAAAGGTGTATTTCAACCCCACACATATTAGTTGACTGGACATTGGAATATACCTGTCCTGGGCCACAGCATGGAGCCCAAACATGCATGACCCCCACATTTTAATAAGTGCGGAAAAAAGGAGTTTTCAAACCACAATTTTAGTTGAACTGGACTTTGAATATACATTGTCCTGGGCTCTGAATGAGCCCCAAACACTGCATGACCCCCCTCTTTTTAAAAAGGTGCCGGGAAAAAAGGGTCTTTCAACCACCATTTTGTTTCAATGGACATGACTTATACATGTCATGGGGCCCAGCATGAGCCCCAAACTGCATGACCCCCACATTTTAAAAAGTGCCGGAAAAAGGGAGTCTTTCAACCACCATTTTGTTTCATGGACATTGACTATACCGGTCCGGGCCACAGCTGAGCCCCATACCTGCTTGACCCCCACATTTATAAAAGTGCCGGGAAAAAGGAGTCTTTCAACCACCATTTTAGTTTCACTGGACATTGAACTATACCTGTATGGGCCACAGGCATAAACCAGGGCCGGAGTTACAGTGGGTGCGGTGAAAGCCCAGGCTGGCGTGTCTTCATCTTTCTAACCAGCAGGTTTATTAAATTGATCTGATGACGAAGCAACGAAAACTGTCGTGATGAAGCAGAGTGCGGAAGGCGGAGCTAGGGTGTGAACTCCCAGCCTTCCTCTGTACACTAGTAAATACCTGGGTAGCGATTGCCTCCTCCGTATGGTGTGGTCCAATTGAGCTTCACTTGGAAATACTGGTGGTTTAACCGTCCTGTTACACAGGTGCCACTTTATCATTGGCATGCATTTTTCATTTTACTCAACGTGCTGAGGGAAATGGTCTCGGTACTTTGTTCTCTGTCCGTGATCCATATCCATGTCCTCTGAATAAACCTTTACTTCTGGTCAAGTTTTATCTGTTACCTCCCTTGACAATTCAGAGGAATTTTTTAACAGTATTTTGTACTTGCAGTTTTTTTTAGTAATTTAATTCTAGGGAAAACACATTTTTAAAATAGGAAGAATCCCCACCATGTCTTTGTTTCTCTTTTTTTCAATTGTATTAAAAATGGGTTGTTCTTCAATACAGGGATTGTTAAAGATATGTTAAAGATCTTGCCCAAAAACAAGTCAATTTTGCAATATGTGTCCTTTAACTGTGTCTACCTTTTCCCTGTTTCTGTCAGCACCATCACCCTTGAGCCCCACTTCTTGACAATTGTTGTGAACAAATGTCGGTTAGAAACAACATTTTTTAGATAGGACCTGGTTTATAGCTGCATGTCACAGCAAATGCCCCCAAAATTCAAAGCCATGACCCTTGAGATACTGTTGGTCAATTTGTGATGAACAAATGTTCAGTTAGAAACAATCATTTTTTAGATTAGGACATGTTAGTTTAGCTCGCATGTTACAGCCTGAATGCCCACCAAAAATTCTAAGCATGCACCCTCTTGAGCACTTGGTCAATTGTGAAGAACAAAATTATGTCTGTTAGAATAAACCTTTTTTTGATTATGAGGACTGTAAGTATTGCGTGCATTCAATGCAGCAATGACACCAAAAAAACTTATAAAACTGACTTCTACAGCAACTGTTAAAAATTAGTGAGGATGGTGAAAATGCCTCGATTGATGCCACATTTATGTTACAAATGGACCATTAATTTTTGCTGTTTCATCACCGATACTTGACCCCAAAACCAAAAAATTATTAATATGACTTCCTCAGCACATTAAAAATTGTGAGGGAGAAATGCCACTTAGAGCCACTTTTCTGTTCCATGGAACAATATTATAGCTGTATCTCACAGGCATACATGACCCCAAAAATGTATAAATATGAATCTCGCCTCTATTAAAAATTGTGAGGGTGAAATGCCACTTAGAAGTCACATTTCTGTTCAAAGGTCCAATGATTATTGCTGTATCTCTCGCAAACATGACCTCAAAAACATTGTACAATGCGAATAATTCTTAAGATAATGTGAAGTAAAATGGAATACGGTGTTGTCATGACCTTGCTGTTTTTTACTGTCTCTCACAGCAAAACCAGCAAATGAAACTGTTGGATATAGAGAATAAAAATTGCAGTATGGAAATGATACATTTTAAAAAAAAGTTTTCAAGTGGACCATTCTATTTGAAAAGGAATGTGAAGACTTAGACTGGAAATTAAATCGGTGACCTCGGCAATTGGGGCCACCAACACTCCATCAGAGATCCATGCTGATTAATCTTGATGAAAGTCAAACGATCCACATTATCTGTGGAGGTAAGCCGGATAGTTTCGTCTGTAATGATCCTACAGATGTGCTGAAGGTTACGCTCAGTATGACGCTGGCTGTTTTTTCTGGGCAGGGACAACACCTCTATGGCGTGTCGAGCCAGCTCGGGCCATGCGTCAACATTTTGGATACCAGAAGTCTTTGGGTCCGGGAATAACACATGCAAAAAAACAATCGGTGTGAGACGCAGTATAGTCGTGCTCCATGATCTTAAGCTGATATCTGTGTTGTTTGGATGTGCTGCCCCTGCATTTGAATGCGTTCGGTGAGGTGGTAAACATAGATTGCCAGAGGTCACCATTAGGCTTCTGCACCTTGCCTGCTGCTGCCGCTACGCCTGAATTGGGCACTCTACTGCTGGTCACATCGCTGATGTTGTTCCACCGTGACA
Source organism: Phyllomedusa bahiana (assembly GCA_025379985.1). Classification (NCBI taxonomy): domain Eukaryota; kingdom Metazoa; phylum Chordata; class Amphibia; order Anura; family Hylidae; genus Phyllomedusa; species Phyllomedusa bahiana. Next base: position 46,754 of record JAODAL010012075.1, on the reverse strand, counting down.
GTTGGGGAACGTTGAAGCTGGAAGAAAACCTGATGTCTCCAGTTGATCAAATTCAGCAAGGTCTCCATTTCCTGCTTTTTACTCTCTATTGGGGGTGGATGGAAGGACAAGTGCTCCATTTTTGTTTTGTACCGGGGATCCAGGAGGGTGGCCACCCAGTAACTGTTGTTCATTTTGATGGCCTTAATGCGAGGATCATGTTGGAGGAAATGGAGCATCCAAGCACTCATGTGAGAGATGGAGCCTTGATTTCCCAAGCCTCTGGGTCGAGGGGCACTAGCAAAACTGATCTTCCTCATCTTCCTCCTTCGCCTCAAATTGCGCCAACCTCTTTCCAAGGCAGGGACGTCGGTAACTCGGTTGTCTAGGAATACCTCCTCCTCCTCCTCTTCCTCCGCTGCCTCCGGCACAGCTTCAACACAGCCCTGACTTGCCTGAGATGATGCACCCTGAGAGCTGATGCGCCACCTTGCACTAGCTCTGGACCCCGAACCACTGCCTAATGAAGACCGATGAAATTGTGAAACTGTCGGGCCTTGTGGATTTGACGGAGAGAAAGGCTCCGTGTCCGCATCTGTGTCCGTCTCCTCCTCCGTCGCTGGCGGGACCTGTTGTTTCAGAGTGTCCAACGATCGTTCCAGAACTAAGATCACCACAATGCTCATGCTGACAAGGGCATTGTCCGCACTGACCATTTTGGTGGCTTCTTCAAAACTGGCAAGGATGGTGCAGAGCTCTTTCACCTGCCTCCACTCTCGGTGGTTCAACACCCCGAGGTCCGTACCGCTGCTTGTCAGGCCATGTGTCACTTCGTACTGCGTAATGGCATTGCGCTGCTGCCACAATCGCTGGAGCATTTGGAGGGTGGAATTCCAGCGTGTTGCCACGTCAACAATGAGACGGTTGACGGGGAGGCCGAGCTGACGCTGCAACGCAGCCAGGCGGGACGAAGCAGGGTGCGAACGGCGGAAGTGCGAACTCAGACCTCGAGCCTTCTTCAGCAGGCAGTCCAGACCCGGGTAGCTCTTTAGAAATTTCTGGACGACAAGGTTCATGACATGTGCCAGGCAAGGGATGTGCTCCAGCCTACCGATCTTAAGGGCGGCCAGCAGATTTCGCCCGTTATCGCACACCACCTTGCCTGGCACAAGGTTCTTGTCACCCAGCCAGCGCTCGGTCTCGTTGCTTAGAGCCGTCCACAGCTCCTGACCTGTGTGTGGACGGTCTCCAAGGCAGATTAATTTCAACACGGCCTGGTGTCTCTGGGCACGTGATGCCACCAGAGGACCTTGGGGGAAAGAGCCCTGCACCATCCCTGCGGTTTTGAAGAGCGTGCGCCGAGCCTGAGAGCCACCGTCACCCCCAGAGACATCCACCCAGATCACCCAGTGAGCTGTCACAGAGATATAGCGGCCTTGGCCGTGCTGACTAGTCCATGTGTCGGTGGTTTGATGGACTTTTTCCGGGACACAAATGCAGACAACGCGCTTGAAATTTTAGTGACACGTGGTATGGCCAGGGCGGTAGGGACGGCTTTTCTGGCAAAGGAAATGCCTGCTCGGCATCTGGTATTTGGGGGCAAGCGAGGGCCATGACGTGGCGGATCCATCTGTGTCCACAGAAGGAAAAGGCAACATTTTCCAGAGGCAAAAGCTGGCAATGCACGACATTCTAGGCTTTTGGTTTGGGATGGTTTGGGTTAAAGTGTTTCTTCTGCTCCCAAACTGGAGACAGAAGGCTGGCTTGCTAGACTGGCCGCTGGTGTTTTTTTTTTTTTTTTTTTTTTTTTTTTTTTTTAACGGCGTGCAGGTCGTCAAACTGGCGGGAAGGAGAAGGTTGTAGGATGGGTCTCTGGTGGTGCTGGTGGTTCTGGGCGACGGTGGAGGCTGATGAAGCGGACGGATGATCCTCGATCATGACTCTGAGAAGACGATGGGACAGTGAGAAAGGCTTGGTGGTGGCGGCCGGAGAGGGAGGAGGCGGAGACGATGGTCTTGTGTGACCAGTGGTCTGGAGGCTCGGCGGTCGGTCTGGCCTTTTTGGCCAAGTGTTCCCTCCAGTTTCAACTCATGCCGGAGATCATCGCTGCATCGTGACTAGACATGTTGGTGGTGGTAGTTAAACCACTTAAGGTTCTTGCCTCTACTTATGCGTTTTACGGCAGAAGGCTGGGCATATGACATCGCTGGGTGAATCAGAGGCTTGCTCAAAGAAGGCACAGGCATTGAGAGGTCCTGGACCTTTTTTGACGGCCGGCGAGATAAGCGAGGAGCGGCTGGGGTTTGTGCTGGACCGTTGGGTGGCGGAACATATTCAAGCGGACTTCCTGCGACCGCCCTCTCCATTTTTGTGGCGGGTGACCCGTATTGACATCTACCCCATCGTCTTCCTCCTCGTCCACTGAATGGAAGCGACCTCTCGCAAGCAATTCTGCGGAAAAGACAGGATGGATCCGCAATGTCAGTAATCATCATCATCATCAACACAGGTGACTTGGTAGTCCTGACTTTTCTGCATCCAGAAGCTGCGGGCTACAAGCTGGACACTGCAAGGGGCGTTGCCGATCACGACGGGATTTTTGCCGATTGACGCCTTACCTTCACCTCCTTGATGGCATCAGTAACTGGGCGTCTGAGCAGATTAATCATCCTCTTGATCTTTTAACCATGCCTTCGGACCCAACTGCCTCATCTTCTGTCATCAAAGTGGGTCTTCAGGACAATGGGATTATACACAGTGGTGGGTACTACGAGTTGGACATTTGGGCTGCTTCATGTTAGGACGGCATGCTGTGATGCTGATGGACGGACTTGTGGGCGTGTGACTGCGGAGGACGAGGACGGTAAGACTGCTAGATGCAGGTTGCATTAACACTGAAGGACAGATTGGCGGGACGAATGTTCGTTACTTAGATTCACAGGGGGCCCTGACCAGCGATGAAGGCCTGAGGTCCTGCAACTGACGATAAGCTGGCATGCGTGTTGTCGCCTCGCATCTTGGAGGGCAGCCACCCTTCTCTCGTACCTTTACCTCATGTGCTACCCCCTCTATGCTCGCTTACCACCTGCATTACGCTCCATGTTCAGAAATATAAAAATTTGAGAAGTTTGGAATAGTTTTGAAAGTCTCTTAATTAATAGACGGCCAAATAACAGCTATCTCATATCCCTCTAATCAAAACAAAAATTGCTGGATTCATAATTTAACTGCAATGGTTAAAATGGATGTCTATCAACAAATCTGGACGAGGCAAAAAGTCAAAAAAACACATATTTGTTATCTTTTGGTATAATAACGGTGTATTTTTTGCAACTTTTCAATTCACCTGTGGTGAATATAGAATTGCTGTTTTAAGATTTACGTAGATGCTGCGGTCAATGAACAGTGCTGAGTGCCGCAAAAGTCAAAAAACACGTAAAATGTTTGTTTAGGATATAATAAACGGTATTTTTTTCACCTTTCACATTCAATTTGGTGATATAGAATTGCTGTTTTAAGATTTACGTGATGCTGCGTCAATTGAACTGTGCTGAGTGCGCAAAGTCAAAAAAACACGTAACTGTTATGTTCTTGATATAATAAACTGTATTTTTTGCAGCCTTTCAATTCCACTGTGGTGAATATAGAATTGCTATTTTAATATTTACGTAGATGCTGCGTCAGATGAACAGTGCTGGGTGCGCAAAATTCAAAAAACTCGTAACTGTTATGTTTTTTGATATAATAAACTGTATTTTTTGCAACCTTTCAATTCACATGTGTGAATATAAGAATTGCTATTTTAAGATTTACCGTAGATGCTGCGGCAATGGAACAGTGCTGAGGTGCGCAAAAGTCCAAAAATCACGTAACTGTTATGTTTTGTTATAATAAGCTGTATTTTTTGACCTTTCAATTCACCTGTGGGATTTATAGAAATTGCTGGTTTTAAGACTTTACGTAGGATGCTGCATTCAATGTACAGAGCTGGGTGCGCATAAGTCAAAAACACGTAACTGTCTGTTATGTTTTGATATAATAAACTGTATTTTTTGCACCTTTCAATTTCACCTGATGGTGAATATAGAATTCGCTGTATAAGATTTACGTAGATGCTGCGTTCAATGAACTGTGGTGCTGAGTGCGCAAAAGTCAAAAAAAAACACGTAACTGTTATGTTTTGATATAATAAAACGGTATTTTTTGCACTTTCAATTCACTGTGGAGTGAATATAGAATTGCTGTTTTAAGATTACGTAGTTGCTGCGTACAATGAACAGTGGCTGGTTGCGCAAAAAGTCAACAAACACTCGTAACTGTTATGTTTTGTTTATAATAAATCTGTATTTTTGCACCTTTCAATTAACCCCTGTGGTGAATATAGAAATTGCATGTTTTAAGGATTTACGTAGTTGCTGCTTCATATATGAACAGTGATGAGTGCGCAAAGTCAAAAACACGTACAAAACGGTTATGTTTTGATTATAATAAATGTATTTTTTGACCTTTCAATTCACCTGTTGGTGATATCGATTGCTGTTTTAAGATCTTAGTAGATGCTGCGTTCAATGAACAGTGCTGAGTGCGCAAAGTCAAAAAACACGTAATTGTTATGTTTTGATATAATAAACTGTATTTTTTGCACATTTTCAATTCACTGTGGAGATTATAGAATTGCTGTTTAACGATTTACGTAGATGCTGCGTCAATGAACAGTGCGGGTGGCAAAAGTCAAAAACAACGTAACTGTTATGTTTTGATTATATAAACTGTATTTTTATGCACTTTCAATTCAACCTGTGGTGAATATAGAATGCTGTTTTCTAGATTTACGTATGATGCTGCGTTAGTCGAACAGTGCTGAGTGCGCAAAGTCAATATAAACGTAAACTGTTATGTTTTGATATAATATAACGGTTTATTTTTTGCCACCTTTCAATTCACCTGTGAGTGAATATAGAATTGCTGTTTTTAGATTACGTAGATGACTGCGCTCAATGAACAGTGCTAGGAGTTGGCTAAAAGTCAAATAAACACGTAACTGTGATGTTTTCGTATGATACACGGTATTGTTTGGCAACAAACCTACCTGTGCTCTGACCTACAAGATTGCCTGGTTATGTAATTTAAGTGCAAGGTGGTCTATATCAATCAGTCCACAGGTTGTAATGGGTTAAAATTGAACTCCTCTATCTGAAATGTATACTGATTACTAAAAGTGGAGTTTTGCAGCTACTAAAGTGACTGCAGTTAACTAGAAATGAATTTGTTTTATCCAATATAAGTTCAGGCTGCCCCAATATCCAGGAAAATATTTTCAATAGCTAACTGTTAATAATAAAGATACTTCCACTACATGTCTACACCTAAGTCTTGGTGAAACTTTATCCAGTGTTCTTTAAAGATTGAGCTTGTCTTGTGATTCGCCCGCGGTGCCACCCCCCCCCTCCCCACGCTTCCCACTCGCCGTGAATTTACAGTGGTAGATTTCTGCTTTTAAAATTCTCTAGTAAACTACATAAATGTTCAAATCCCTAATGTAGAACTAAATTGTAAAGGATCACAGCTAATAGTAGAGGTTTCACATGTGCAGAAATAGACTAATTTCGCGAGATTGTTTGGCCACAAGGCAGAAGCAAGGTCCTATCCCCTTATGAGACGCTGAGAGACATGAGGCTGTATCAGGAAACGCTGTGTCTATGTAAAAAACGATGGTCATGAGATTTTTCCAGCCAATCGAAAACTTACAATCCCAGTCTTGAATCTCCCAAATCTCCCCCTGTCTTTTTTAAATCTGATTTGCTGGCCCCCCCCAAAAAATTCGGAAAAGCCCCGGGAAAAAGGCGCGATTTAATGTGATGCAAGTTTTAACCCTTTAAATTATTTTTTGATTGGAAATTTTTCGATCACCATAAAAACCTTCCGGGGTTTCAAACTTTGTGTAAAAAATCGTAAACACTGTGTTGAAGGGGGGGCTTTTTTGAAGTGGGCCCCATTTTGGATTCAATTTTTTTTTTTTCCGGGGGAAGGGGTCATGTAACACACCAAAACTTATTGAGAATTTCACAAGAAAAAAAAGGGTTTTGGTTGGGTTTTTAAGGGAACTTTATTATGCTGTGTTGGTGGCCCCTTTTCCTTTGGAAAAAATAAAGTTGGATCCAAATGGCCAACTTTAAAAAAAGGGTGCGGGGCAACCCCCATTTGAAAAGTTTTCCCCTCCCTTATACTAATTTGCCAAAAAGGAATTTTGTATCAGAACCATTCCCATTTTATTTGCGGTATCATATAAAGGCCCCCCTGTTTTTTGAACATTTCAAAAGGCTTAAAATTTTTTTTGGGCAACTTTTATGAACAGGGTTTGTTTTTTCAGTTATGTGTTTTTTTTTTTACTAAAAAACTTTTAGCCCTGTTCAATAATGTAGAATGGCGTTTTTTTTTTCAAATTTAGAAGAAACGCCATTTTTTGAACGCGCCAACTCTACAGGGGCGTGTTGCACCAGATTGTTTTTGCCCAAAAGTAGATGAAAAAAATGTCAAAATAACCCCAGCCCAATTTTAAATGGTTAAAGGGCCAAAGATGTCGTAGAATATCTCGAATTGCCAATAGGGCTAAAAAATTAATTGTTTCTCAACTAATAACACTAAAGTAATAAAAACTAAGGATGACATGTATGAAACCTGGTGCCGACACGGCAGTTCTAAGTTGCTTTAGAGCAATGTACAATGAGACAGTAAGTTTGAACCTGTCATACTGCAGTTCATGCACTCTGTGCATTTTGGGTGGATTGCAGGGTAATGTTGGTGCGAAGCATAAATGTGCTTCATTATAAGCGCAAAGGTTGGTGCACAAGAACAGACCCCACAGAATCCCTGACAGCTAGGGTAATGCTAACTTAAGTTAAATTTTAAATAAAATACGTTAAAAAAACTTAAAAATAATCTAAAATTAATCTGAAATCATGTAATATCCCAAATATCTAAAATTATCTCCTATCAAATTAATATTACATTATATCTATAACTTTATATAACTTAATATTAAAAAATATCAAAAGAATTAAAAACCCAAACAGATCTTTCCATAAATTTCCCCTTCTCAATGGGTTTTTTTATGGGTTATTGTAGTGTTTTCAGTGATTACAACCACATCAAAAAGGGTTTCAAATAAAAGAAAGCTGTTAGAATGTGTCAGTGAAAAAAGAAATAGTAGTAGTGATCTTGCTTGGGCCCCAAAAAGTCCCCGGCCTGCCATATGTCGGCTATTGCCATTGTAGAATAAAAATGAGGAGGGAAAAAAAAAATCCACGTGATCAACATGTGATTTTAAAAATTTTCTTCATTTAAGTGTAAAAAAAAAAATAAAATCAATGTTATTATTAACTGCTTAAAATTCTTAGAATTGTTTAATTGATTAGTTCATAGGAAAGAAGAGAAGTAACGAATAAAAAAAATGTTACAATTTTAGTATGATTGACAGTAATTGCTATTTTCTCTTGCAAACTTCTAAAACAAATTAAAAATTTAAACTTCTGTAGCAAGGAGATCATTGTGATTGTTTGAAAAAAAAGAAACTTTTTAAAAATATGATTGACATTTATGAGCTTCTGTTCCTCTCTATAGAGATTAATGCAGTTTATTTATTTGATTTTCTACTGAGAAAAGAATTATGTTAATGACATCTTATTTAGGTTTTTATATTTTTTGTTCTTTCTAATTAAAATCCTTTAATTTTTTCATTCATCAAAATGTAGGGCACTGGGTCAGTAGGTCAGGATTTGGCATGCTATATAAACTTTTTAGAAACATTTTTTTCATTCCAATTTTTTTATTTTCCGTTTTTACTACATTAAATTAAACAAATGTTGATCACTTGTTGATCAATGCGGAAATTTTTTTCCTGCTCTCAGCCTTTATTCCGCATACAGCATTAGTTGGCACACCACAGGTCTCTGAGACTTGTATGCCAAACAAGATCATTACTACGATAGTCTCTATTCACTGACATACTATTCTAACAGCTTTTCTTCTCTTTCTATATTACATAATTTTATACTATTTTTATATTATAAATTTTATTTAATTTTATAATTAGCATATGATAGTGTGGCCTTAGTTGTCAGGAATTCTGTGGATTTTTTTCTTGCGCACCAACTGTTGCGTGAACAGTGCGGCTTCATGCCAACATTACTTTGTGCTCCAAATATGATGCGTCAAATATTTGAATCACAGTACAACAGGTTCATAAATACTGTTGCACTCTACACTGCTCTAAGGCATATCAATGGCAAGTTTCATACATGTGGCTCTTTATTAATATCTTACCAACATTGGACATAAGTTTACGTCCTAGTCGGGTGGGGGTTAACTCAAGTGGACCTTAAGTTTACATTCTAAGAATCGTGCGAACTCTACAATAGAGTTCGCACAATCGCTGCGGGAAACCAGCTGTACATTACAGCTGACATCCCGCAGCATTAGCCCTGACTGAAGATTACTCCAGAGGGGATGATTAACCCCTTAACTGCCACTATCAATCGCGATTGTGTCAGATAAAGGAAAGTCAGCAGGAGGGGGCTCCCTCTGTCCCCATCAGAGGAATAAAAAGCGATCAAAAAGCCATTTAAATGCCAAAGTGGTACAAATGAAAAGGGTTCAGTTCACCCCCAAAAAAAAGCCTTTTTACACGGCTCTGTTTTTGGGAAAAATAAAAAAATTTTTGGGCTTTCAGGGGTTTAGCTTTGCAAAAAAATAGGCTTTACAAAATTAAAACCCCTTTTTTTAAAAGCATTTTAGAAAAAAAAAAAAAAAATTCTATATAAAATTGGGGGAATGCCATAAACCCGTATCGACCCGGAAAAGAAAAATTTAACTTGTCTTTTTTATGAAACTGAGCACTGTTAAAAATAAAATAAAAAAAAAATTACTGTTTTTCAGTATTTTCTTCACCCGGGCCCTTCCAAAAAACAAAATTTTTTTAAAGGGGTTTAAAAAAAAAAGATTTTCCCCCCAAAAAAATTTTACCAAAAAAATTTAAAAATCATTCTGAAAAAAAACCAAACCCCAAACACAACCCCGGGTACACAAAAAATAAAAAAATTTTATGGCTCTCAAAACTTATGGCGATAAAAAAAAACGTGTTTTTTTTTGAATAAAAGTTTTTTGATTGGGGTTAAAAAAGCGAAAAACATAAAAAAATAAACAAATTGGATATCACTTTTAAATCGTATCGACCTGTTTGAAAAGCTAGCATGTCATTTATACGGGCATGGTGACATTTAAAAAAAAATAAAAACATTTTCAGGATTGTTTTTTTTTTTTAAAAAAAAACCCTCACTAAAAACCAATTAAATTAAGGGAAGGGCCCGTTTTTTTGAAAAAGGGGGGTTTTTCAATTTATGAAAAAAATTGTTGGAAAAAAAACCCAAATTTTTTAAATTTTTAAAAATTAAAACTTCCTAAAAAAAAAATTGTTTTGAAATCCCTTTTAAGGGGTTTTTTTTTGTTTAAAGTTTTTTTAAAAATTTTGGAAAAAGGTTTTCTTTTTTTTGGTTTGGGAAAGAAAAATCTTTAAAACAAATCATGACCCTTTCCAAAAAAAAGGGGGAATTTTTGACGGGTCCCCTTAAAAAAAAAAAAATTTGCCAAAATTTTAAATTTTAAAAAAATTTAAAATGTTTAAAAAATTAAAAATTTCCTTAAAACCCTAAATTTTGGGGGGTTTTTAAGGGTTTTAAAAATTAAAAAATTTTTTAATTAAAAAGGGGGTGCCAATTAAGTAAAAATTTTTGGGTTTAAAATTCTGGTTTTAATAAACCCCTTATTTTGTTGGGGGGGGCTAGTTTTTGATTAACCCAAAAATTTTTAAACCCCCTTTGAAAATTTTTGGGGAAAAAATTTAATTTTCTTTAATTTTTTTTAAAAGGTTGCTTTTTTAAAGGCCCATTTTTTACACCCCTTTTTGGCGGTCATTAGGGGAACCCCGGGGGTTGGGGCAAAACTTGACCCTTTTTTTCCTTCCCCTTGGGAAGGGGAAAACATTTTGCGTTTAAAGGGAGCAGGGTTAGCCCCCCTTTACTTTGGGGGGGTTGGGGGGTTTGGTTTTAAAATAAATTCCAAATTACCCATTTTTGGGCAAAAAACCACTTAATCCCAAGGGGGGCCAAAATAAAATGTCCAAAATCAAAACCCTAGGTTTATGTAGGGGGTTTGGGTTGGGGTTTATAATTCCCAAAAGATATTTGTGGTTACAAAAGGGTGAAATTAAAAGGATACGGGGGTGGGGAAACCCTTTTCGGGGTTCAATGTGGGGAAACCCTAATATTTGGATTGGGGGGGGGGCCCCAGGCCTTTTTGGGGGTTCCAACCTTTTATGAAATTTGTGTTTTTGGGGGGGGGGAAAAAAATGTTGGGGTTGGGGGGGTCTATTTTTGGGGGTTTTTTAATCTTTAGGGATTTAAAATGGGGGGTGTGGGGGGGTTCTTTTGTCTTTAATTTATATCCCCTTGTTTTTTATCTTTTTAATTTTTTGAAGGGGTTTTTTTTTTTTATGTTTTTTTCACTAGGGTTGGCCTTGAACCATTGGTGAAGGAAATTTGGTTTGTTGTTTTTTGGAAATAATCCCATTTTTTTTGGGGAATTCGATTAAATGGGAAAAATTTTTATTTTAATTTTAAACCCAAAGGGCAAAAAAGGAAAACGGGGGGGAGGTGCCCAAAATTCCCCAAAACGGGTTTGGGGGCCGGGGGTTGTAAGGCCCCGGGGAATTTTTTGGGGGGTTTGGTGTGGAATAAAGAAAAAAGGCTAAATTTTTTAGGGTTTTAGTTTTGGGTTGAAGATTAAGGGTTGGATTTTTTTTTGGTTTTGGGGGTTTGGTTTTTGGGGGAAAAATTTGGGGAATTTTATCGATAAAAATATTCATTCAAATAAATTAATTTAAATTAACAAAAATTTAACCTTAAAGTTTTTAAATGGGGGGAACCAAAAACCCCTTTTTTTTTACACCAAAACGGGGCCCTGGAAAAAAAAAAAAAAATTTTAAAATTTCCAAAAAAAACAGTAAAATAAAAAAAAAAAATTTAAAAAAAAAAAAAAAAATTTTAAAAAAAAAAATTAAAAAAAATTTATAAAAAAAAAAAAAAGCCCAAAAAAGAAAAAAAACACAGCCCATTCACTCCCCCTTTTTTTGGCACCCCCAGGCAGACCCTTTTAAAACCTGTTGACCCCAACCCCCCAAATTAAAAAAAGGTGCCAAAAGGGCCCATTGATTTAAAACCATCATTTTTTTTTAACGGGACTTAAACTATACCTGTCCTGGGCCACAGATGAGCCCCAAACCTGAAATGCCCCCCTTTAAAGTTTTAAAAAAAAAAAAAAAAAAAAAAAAGGGTGGGGGGGGGGGAAGAAAAAAAAAAAAGGAAAAAAAAAGGGGTTATTTTAAAAAAAAAAAAAAAAAAAAAAAACAAACAAAAAAACCAAAAACTAATTTTAGTTTCATTACATTAAATTATCCCTGCCCGGGGCCACAGCAATGGGCCCCAAACCGCACCCCCTTTAGTTTAAAAAGGGTGCCGGGAAAAAAAAGGGCCCTTTTTCCAACCACCATTTTTTTTTCCAAGGGGAAAATTGACTTTTTTAACCTGTCCGGGGCCCCCAAGCATGAGCCCCCAAACCCTTTGCATGACCACAGAAAAAAAAATTTGGGCCGGGAAAAAAAAAAGGAAAGGTTCTTTAAAAAAAAAAAAAAAAAAAACCACCAAATTTTATTTTTAAAAAACTGGCCCTTTGGATATACCTGTTCTGTCCCCAACGTATGACCATTAAACCTGTTTTTTGACCCAAAAAGTTTAAAAAAGTGAAAGGGAAAAAAAGGAAAAGGTCTTTCAACCCCCCTTTTTATTTTTTTAAACTGGACAAAAAACTATCCCTTTTCCTGGCCCGCGTAGGGGACCTTTTAAACCTTTTTCTGCCCCCTAAAATTAAAAAAAGTGCAGGGGGGAAAAAAATTATTTTTTTTTAACCCAAACCTTTTTTGGGTTTGAACGGGGACTTTTGACTATACCTGTCCGGAAATGCAGATGACCATTAAACCGGGTTCTGCCCCTTTAAAAATTAAAAAGTGCCGGAAAAGGAGTCTTTTTTTGAACCACCTTTTTAGTTGAAAAATTTTGGGAAAACAATTGGGACTTTACCTGCCCTGGGCCCGGAGCTTGAGCCCCAAACCGCATGACCCAGTTTAAAAATTTCCCGGGAAAAAAAAAAGGAAAAAGGTCTTTAAACCAAAACCATTTTGGGTTTCCCAACCGGGGAAATTTATACTTTCTTTTCCCTTTTGGGGGCGAAAAAAAAAAAGGGGGGGCGGGGGGGGGGGGGGGAAAAAAAGGGGGGAGGGGGGGGGGGTGGTTTTTTTTTGGGGCCTCGGGGGGGGGGGGGCCCCCCGGACCAATTGAGTTTTCACTTAAAAAAATACTGGTGGTTTTTAAACGTCCTTTCCCCCAAAGGTGCCCTTTTTCTTGGCATTCTTTTTCTCATTTTACTAAACGTGCGGGGGAAAATTTGTCCCTGTACTTTGTTCTCGGGCCCTGTCCTTTCTTTTTTGTCCTTGAAAAACTACTTTGGGTAAATTTTTTTCCTGTACCCCCCTTTTTTTGTACAATTCGGGAATTTTTTTCCCCAGCTTTTTTTGTACATCCCAATTTTTTTTAGTTTTTTAAATTTTTTTAGAAAACACTTTTTAAAAAATTTAGGTTTGGAATCCCACCATGTTTTTTGTTTCTCTTTTTTTTAAAATTTTTATTAAAGGGGTTTGGTTTAATACGGGGGTTTGGGCCTAGCAAATGTTAAAGGATGTGCTGCGGGGGTTGCAATTAACCACGAAAAAAACGATTGGGGGGCGCTTTTCCCGGTTACTGGGGATTCACGGGCCCTGACCCAGCGATTACGGCCTGACGGTCCTGAAAACTGCACCCGTGGTTGCGTGTTGTAAACCAGAAAGGGAAAGGAGCACCTTCTCTGTACCTTTTGGCCCACCCCCCCCCCTTTTGCCCCGGGTTTAAACCCACCGGGAATTTTTGGGCCCCCATGTTAGAAATAAAAAAATTTTGAGGGGGTTTTAGGGAAGAGTTTTGGAAAGTTTTTTTTTTTTAAATGCGGCAAAATACCGTTTTTCTAAAACCCTCTTTTAAAATTTCTTTTTTTTGTTTGGAAATTAAAATTTTAACTCCCCAAAGAAAGATCAAATAAACCCCAAAGCTTGACTGCCCAAAAAAGTAAAAAAAAACCCCTTGCCCGAAGTTTTGGATTTAAAAGGTATTTTTACACCTTTAAAATTTCACCTGGTGGGTTTTACAAAATTCCCCTTTTTTATTCAAATTTAAAGGCGAAGTAGATCAAATAAACAAAGCGGGCCCTTTTCCCCCCCCAAAGTAAAAAATAAAAAACATATTTTAAATTTGTTTTTGGTAATAAAAGGTTTTTTTTGGAAACCTTTCAATTCCCCCTTTTGGGACTACAAAATTGCTGTTTTTCAAATTTAACTTTTTAAAAAGTAAAATCAACCAAAAAGCGGGCCGGGCCCCCCAAAGTAAAAAAACACGTATTAAAATGTATTCGGATAAAAAAAAGGTTTTTTTTGGCCCCTTTTTTCCTTTCAACCCTGTGGTGACTACAAAATTGGTTTTGTATTCACATTTAATGCAAGGGGCCTCAAGGAAAAAAAAGCTGTATTTGGCCCCCAAAGTAAAAAAAAAACCTTTAATCTGTAATGTATTCGGATAAAAAAAAAAGGTTTTTTTTTGGCCCTTTCAATTCCCCTGGGGTGGACAAAAAAAATTTTGTGTATTAAATTTTAAATTTTGAAATTAAAATCTTTTTAAACCCAAAGCGGGCCCTTCGCCAAAGTAAAAAACACGTATCAAAAATGTATTCGGAAAATTTAAAGGTATTTTTGGCCCCCTTTCTTTTAAACCTGGGGGGACTACAAAATTGCTGTATTACATTTTGGTGAAAGGGTTTTCCCCTCAATGAAAAAAAGCTGAAAGTGCGCCAAATTTGAAAAAAAAAAAAAAAAAAAAAAAAAAAAGGTATCTGAAAATTGTTTTCGGATAAAAAAAGGGGTTTTTTTTGGGCCCACCTATAAATTCACCGGTGGAAACTAAAAAATTCCCTGGATTAAAATTTTAAAAACTGCAAAAGGGGTTTTATCAAAAAATTGGCCGGGGGCCGGGGGGGGGCCCAAAAGAAAAAAAAAAAAACCGGTATCTGAAATGTATTGGGGAAATAAAAAAGGGTATTTTTGGCACCTTTAAAATTCACCGTGGGGGACTCCCAAAATTTTCCCTGTATTCAAATTAAAAAAAGGGTTTTTCCCCAATAAACAAAGTTTTGGGTTGCCCCCAAAAAAAAAAAAAAAAAAACACGTTTTCTGAATTTTTTTCGGTTTTAATTTCAAAATTTAATTTTTTGGCCCCTTTCAATTAAACCTGTGGTGCCCTTAAAAACAAAAAATTGTTTGTATTCAAATTTAATGCAATTTTTGTCAATGAAAAAACTGGTGCCCAAAAGGAAAAAAAAACACGTATCTAAAAATGTTTTTCGGATAAAAAAAAGGTTTTTTTTTGGCCCCTTTTAAATTTCCCCCGGGGGGTGCAAAAAAATTTTTGTTTTTGTATTCACTTTTTAATTTGAAAGGGTTTCCAAAAATTTAAAAAAAGTTTGGTGGGGTGCCCCCAAAGAAAAAAAAACCCACAGTCATCTGTAATGTTTTTCGGATAAAAAATTAGGTTTTTTTTTGGCACCTTTAAATTTTCCCCTGTGGTGATTTAAAAAAAATTGTTTGTATTTTTTTTTGTGCAAGGTTTTCCTCAAGAACAAAGCCCTTTTAGTGCCCCAAAAGTAAAAAAAAAAAAAGTATCTTTTAATGAAATTGGATAAAAAAAAAGGTTTTTTTTTTGGCCCCTTTTTAAAATTTAAACCTGTGGTGACTACAAAATTGCTGTATTCACTTTTAAAAGGAAAAGGGGTCCCCTAAAATAAACAAAGCTGTAGTGCCCCAAAAGTGGAAAAAAACACTTTATTTTTAATTGATTCGGTTAATAAAAGGGGTTTTTTTTTTGGCACCTATAAAACCTGGGGCTGACTAAAAAAATTGCTGGATTCAAAATTTAAAATTGCAAGGTGGGATATACAAAAAAAAAGTTTGGAATTGGGCAAAAAATTAAAAAAAGAACCCTATCGGAAAAATTTTTTATACTGATAAAAAAAGTGGATTTTTGCACCTAACAAAAGAGACTGCAGTTATAGAAAAATGTGTATCCAAAATAAAAGGGGCAGGCGGGCCCAATATCCGGAAATATTTAAATTAAAAAAATTTTTAAAAATTAAAAAAAGCTATTGCAGTGCAATGTTACACTAAGTTTTGGTAAAACTTTACCCAGTTTTTTTATAGAGTTGTCTGTGTTCGCCCGCGGCCCCCCCCCCCCCCCCGGCCCCCAAAACCGGGGACTTTACAGCGGTAGATGCCCCTTTTTAAAATTCCTCCCTTTGATTTCATAAAATCTTCCAATTCTATCTACTAAGTTGTAAGGTTTCAAGCTAACAGTAGAGCTTTCTCTGTAAGAAAAAGAAAAATTTGGGTAAACTGTTTGGAAACAGGCAAAAGGCACGTCCTACTGCTATGAGATGCTGAGAGACACTGATCATGAAACAGGGAAAGGGGTTTCTATGTAAAACGAGGCATGTGATTTTTCCCGCCAATTGCAACCATTTCACATCCCCGTCTGCGTCGCACACACATCTATTCGTAAGCGATTTTGGGCCCCCAAAATGAAGGAAGCGCCCAAAAAGGCGCAAAATTTAAAAGTTTATGCACAGATTTTAACCTTAAATTTATGCCCTGATCTAAAAAATTGGGTCAAAATAAAAACTGTGCCGATTTCAAAATTTTTCGATAATTTAAACGGGTCAAAAAACTTCCTTTTTGTACAGCAAGTCCAGGCGCATTACTGTGAAATGGTAAACCCCTTTTAAAAATGGTTTAAATGAGATCAGAATTGTTGTTTGTAGCAAAAAAGGCTAAAAACTATGACCCCCAGTTTGAAAAAGGGGCATAGTTCAGGGGGATTCTAAAGGAACAATGCATCAAAAAAATTTAAGCCAAAAAATAAAAATGTCGCCCAATGTGTTTAAGAGAAAACAATTCCCGAATTACATGGATATGTAAAAGTATCAAAAAGTTATTCTACACCCAAAATGAAGATTTTCAGATTTAAAAAAAAGGGCTTGTCGGGGGTCAAAAAATGAACTGGGTCCCCTTTAAATTTTCCTGTTGCTAATATTGCACCAAGATGTTCTGCAGCACTGTACAGCTATCATCCAGTCCCCTTTTCCTAAATTTGATTCTCAAAAAAACTAAATTTTTTAAGGAAAAAAAACACAAATGTTGGAACGTTATTTTATTTGCAGGTTGGGTTTTGAATATAAAAGCGCGGCCCCTTTTTGGGTGCCCCGTATTAATGCTAACCACTAAACCAAGATCACTAAATAATATTAAAAAATCATTTTAAGTTTAAGTTTTTAAGTAATTAAAAAAAAATTCATCTGAATGATTAAAATTTTTAAACAAATCCCAAAAATTTAAATTTTCTTTTAAAAAAATGTTCAGCTTGGGTACCCCTAAACAAAGAACCACAGGCTGACACAAAACAAAACATTGAGTAAAGGGGTAAATTTTTGGGGTTTCAAGGAACATATCCCAAATAAAGAAATTAATTAAAGGGATGTCCTCACCAAAGCCCGTTTCACAGAGGGCCCGCTCTTTTCAGGTTGCTTCAGACTACACTTCCCGGTTAGGGGGTTGGGGGGGTTTAAAAATTCACCAAAGGCCTTTTTCAGGGGGTTTTTTTTAAAGGATTACATACATACTTACATAAATAAGCTTCTATGCTGGAGATAACACAGCAGAGTGGTCGGACATGGCAATTGAAGCAATGAAATCAGAGAGTGTGCTCGGGTTTTAAACCCAAGAAGGTTTTATACACAAGAGTAGATAAAGTTTTCCCCATTTTCCCAAACAAAGCCCAAAAACAGAAAAAACAATTTTATTTGGTATAGTCTTTATTTTCTTGAGCGAGAAAAAAATTCACTTTGAAAAGGGAGGGTTTTTCCAAATTTTAAATAAGGGAAAGTTAATAATTCTTGGGCCCAAAGTATGAAATGGTTTTTTGGGTTTAAAGGGTCATTTTTTTTCCCCATAGGTTTTTTAAGGGGAAAAAAATAAGTTTTAGAACAAACCGTTTCATACATCTGGCCCTTAATGTTGAGGGAAATAAATATGGAATCACTTTGTTATTTGCATTTTTAACCCCTTTGCACTGCGACCAGTTTTGACCTTTCTGAGACCTGTTTTTTTTTTTATCGGACATGTTTAACTTTCTGCGGCAGTAACTTTGTAATGCTTTTACCTATCCAAGTGATTTTTGAGAAAAGTATTTCATGACCAAATTTTACTTTAATTTTTGGGGATAAAATTTTTTGGTTTTTTTACAGTCTGTTTAATTTTGGGAAAAAGGGATCCAGGTTTTTGAAAAAAAATAGAAAAATTTCCCCTTTTCAAAATGTTTACATTTTCGGGTCCTAAACACAAAAAAGTTTATTTTTTTCTTGAAGGGGCAAAAATTTTCTTTCTATCTCATCCTCTCCTGCTTACTAGATGCGATAAGGTGTCACTTTTGCAAATGGGTTAAAAAAAACTTTCTGGGCCATGCACATATATGAGCTTGATTACGTGGGAGGGGTTATTTGCCAGCCTCCATAAAGCAGAGTTTAACTGTGTGGTTGGTTGCTATCTACATTGGTAGCTATAGGTTGTTTGTCTTATTTAGTTTGTTTTCAATTTTTTTGCGTGGGTCTGTGTATACCCTTTTAACCCCTGTCCAGTGAAATGTTTCCTTCTATGATAGTTTATAAGCCAGTCAATTTACTTCAGCCTTTACCCCACATGAAGCTGTTCTCTGGCGAAACACGCATTGGGTCCTGGGGTAATTTAGGTTTTCCCGGGCATGGT
Source organism: Phyllomedusa bahiana (assembly GCA_025379985.1). NCBI lineage: Eukaryota > Metazoa > Chordata > Amphibia > Anura > Hylidae > Phyllomedusa > Phyllomedusa bahiana. Next base: position 28,717 of record JAODAL010012075.1, on the reverse strand, counting down.
ACTTTTCCTCTTTTTTTTTTTTTATCTGGGGTTTAATTTTTTTCAAAAGGGTTTTTTATTTTATTTTTTCTGTTCTCTTTTTAAAAGTAACGTATGTACACTTTATACAGGTATACCTTATAACTAACCTGGGGTTGTGTCAAGGTAACATTGCTGCACGTGTGATTTCATTTTGTCTGGACTCCCCACCACTCTGTGTGTTTATGTTTTCAACCATGTCTTTTTTTTTTTATTGTCAATAATCATGTCTTACCTTACAATACGTTATAATAATAAGTGTTATTTTTTACTTATTCCCTGCAGTATATTTTTTGTTTGGTTTAATGTCCGATGTGCACTCTGTGAATTTATTAAGTTGTGAATAAGAAATATTCTTTGGTTATGTCATTTTCTACTGCCCTTATTTTTTTATGGGCCAAAACTCTCAATTTTAACCTTTCTACTATTTATATAATTATAGAATATGTCAGCGTTAGTTTTGCTCTCTGTCTGGGAAGTTCTCTGTCTACAAATTTTTTCCTTTTACCCGTTACCCTTTCATGTTTTTTTTATGGCTTTTTTGGGGTTCTTTTTTTGTTCTTTGTTCATAGCTTAAATGACTTCTTATTTTTATTTATTGCCACTCTCACAGTTTTATTTATACATGTTGGTTTTCTTATGCTTCTGAACCTTTTATTCCCATAAGGTATATACTTCATGCAATGAAAATTTAAGGTGCTTTTAAAAATGTCCCATTTAGTATCTGTTTTCTTATTTTTGAAGACATTTTCCCAGTCAAAAAGATTAAGGGAAAATCTAAGACAACTGTACTTTGCCTTCCTTAAGTTCAGTCTTTTTTATAGTTCCTCGACATAAAACCCCCACTTTAAGGGTAAAGAAGTTGGGGATTGTTTTGTGGGGGCCTATTTCACAATCGATCCTCAAAACCCGCATTTTTTTATTTTGTCTAGTTCATTTTTTAAAAGTTAAAATAAAAAAAGCCTCCCTTTAGCTGGGGCTTGGACCAACTGGGAAAAGGAATTTTTTTTAGTTATTTAAAAACCTCTTTCCTTTAACAGATCCTTGGGTTTCAATTTCCCAATTTATGTATGGGCAGTTAAAGTAACACATAATAACAAACATATTAGGATTTTCCACCTCATCTATTTGCCTTAGTAGCAGATTTTGTGTGGTTTCTGTTTACCTTTTGGGGGCTTATTGCTACCCAAACTAGTGGTTTTTTTTGGATGTTTCTTCCATATATTCCTAACCCTTGTTGGGGCTCCAAAGTTAGGGTTTCCCCTTGTGTGGGCCTTTTAAAGGGGCTTTTTAAATTTAAAAGGTTAAAAACCCCTTTTTTTTATTTACAAAAGGAGTTTGAAAAAACTTAAACTCTGTAAATTAACCGTCCAGTCATAGCTGTTACTTAGCCATATCTAGGTTATTGCCAATACAGAACATAATTATTTTCTACAGAGAATATTAATTCCAGCTCATCAATGTTACTAGTTAGGCTTCTAGCATTGGTCAGTATAAAATTAAGAAGTTGGTTTTTATTGCCTTAAACTCTCTTAAATATTCTTACAGTACCTCCCCGTTTTACCCATTGATGAGTCCTTATTCTCTATTTACAAAAACTATCTTCCTCTCTACATGTTTAGCTGCCCTTACCCTGATTCTTAGTTTAAACATTCCTCCAAACTACTTGCTAAGATTTCCACAAGAATAGCTCATTCAGGTGCAATCCATTCCTATTATAGAGCCTGTAGCCAGGTCTTCCAGAACCCAAACCTTTACTTGCTCCACCAATTCTTGAGCCAATTGTTTACATCACTAATCTTCTGTTGCCTCTCTTTTTTGGCATGTGGTACAGGTAGTATTTTAGAAAATACTTCCATTGATGTCACTGCTTTAAGCTCACCTTCAACAGATGTAGCAGAGTTCAGCTTGTCCGTGATATCACCACTTTTTGTGTTATCTCCCAGGGGAGAAAATAGGAGAGAATGAGAGTTGTAGTCTCTGGTCATGAAATCAATAGTTTTCCTTAACAGTCCTCCCTTACTCCAAGGGCTGGCAAAGTAATGAGAGGATTTGCATGGTGGGTCTTTGATTTTTCCTCTGCAACACACACATGTATTCTACTGCCTTGGTGGTAGCTGAGGTGTCCTTGGGGTGCAGAAGAAGACTGGGAAATAGGAGGGGGTGAAGCATATGGATACAGTCTACCTAAGAACATGGAGGCACATTTCCTTTCACAACCCAACTCAATATTTATATACATGCCTGATGCAGGAGAGAAATTCTAATTCAATCTGAAAACATCTTATAAATTTTGCTTGTTGTCCATAATGCTGTTGGCACAGTACAGACTGATAAATGAAAGCTGGATGAGATCTGTAGATTTCTGGTCCAGTCAAAAGCTGTGAGGCCACGTTACATTTCTCCTCACAAATACACACTTGCAACTTACACATCTTCCAGAATTTAGTAAATGGACTGGTTTCTCCTCAATCTCTCTCTCTACCATAATTGTTGTGAATAGACAAAACCTTTCCTCATCCTGCTTCCCATCTTGGTCTGAGCATTTCAACCCCTGGGCCTTAATGTGATGGTCAGCCTGCTTCTAGGCCACAGCCAACACAAAAAGGCATAGGGTCACCTCTAGTAGAGTTGTTATAACTTATTAACGTCAAACCAACAGCTCTTTAACTATCCAACTAACTGTCTGGCCCCTTCTACTCGGGGTATTATATGGGTTTCTGACTCCTCTCTTGATCTTCCACAACCTAACTTAGTCCAGCATAGGCTGTTTCAGATTACAGAGTTTAACCCTTAAAGAGTTGTTACAATAAATGTATATAATATAATAGACCATTGCATCAAAAACATATCCAGCAATACAAAACAGCACAGATTTTATGACATTCATTTTATCTCTTTTTGTAATATTTCTCTTGTATATTAAAGAAATGCAAAAAACACATGGTTTCCAGCTCACCTGGAAGGATATATATTTAGATTTCAGTAAAAACATCTGGAGGTGCATGAAGAAAAAAAACAGGAGGTTATTCAGCTGCAGTGTAATAAAATCTTGACAAGGAAGGCAATGAAATTCAGCACCAGATATATAAAAAATAATAATATTTATGTAGTCATCCAAAATGCATATACAGTAAATGATAAATTGCTGACGCGTTTCAGGTATGTGGACTCTAAAAAGTAGCATGTATCCTGTATATTACACATTTATCAGAGCTTCCCATTTCATTGCATGAAAGCATAAATACTGCCTCCTCCACAAATATGAGATGGACACTGCAGAAAGGGTTACTATGCCTATATCAGCCAAACACTGCCACCACAGTTAGATGGTGGCTTCACCTGGAGCAGAGGGTTTGCCCCCCATACTTTTTATTCATTTTTCTCACAAAAAAAATTTTTCCAAGGGGGGGGCCAAAATTTATTTAAACAAAAAACCAAACCCACAAAAAAAACCCAAAAAATGTTGAATAATTTTAGTCTTAAGAAAAAAGGGCCAAAAACCCTAAATGACCTCCACTGCAAAAAATGGGGCCATTTCAAAAACCCCAAAAACTGAGACCCCCGTATTTTCCCATAACTAACAAGGAAGCCAATGCTTTTGTGTCTAGTACTTAAAGCATATACTGATGTAAAATAGAGCAAACATAATCCAAATGTGACTATATTTGCTCTTCAGACTCCTATGGCGCTATTTTTTCAATGTATTATGATGGACACCTGTGATATAAGAAAACTAACGAAAATAAATTAGGACCTTATTAATAAAAAATTCCCTTACATTTAACCCTTTTTTTTAAAGGATACTATATCAAGATCATTATACATATAAATATGATACCAATATGCATTTTATTAATTTAAATGTAATTTGCTGTATTGGATCATTTTATCTACAAATTTAACATACATTTTAACTTTATACAAAAGGTTTCCCCATTATTATTAACCCCTTCGTTTATGGCTAACCCTAGCGCCCCAAAAATTTAAAAAAGGGCAGCAGATAAGGCTTGTACATTCTTAAAAAGTTTTGAAAAAGGCCCCCCTTCTTTTGTTCTATGAGAAAAGGGCTGGGGTGAAACCCTTTTCCCAAATTTTTTTCATCATTGCCTGTCTTGTACGTTTCATTAACCTTTCCCCTTTTGTGGTGTTTTTTCAAGCTTTTATGCAAAAGGATTTTAATCCTTTCAGTAAATTTGTTTTTTATTGGATATGATCTTATTTCTGAGGAAGAAACCAAAATATAGCAATTGGAAAGTGAAAACTGCCAAACACAATATTTTTTTATTTCAAGCCAAAAAAATTTAAATTTGGGATACAAAACTTCTAAAAACAAAAAGTTTAGGGGGAAGCTTCTTTTGGTTTACCATAAACATGACATAGCTAACAGTGAACTTCGGCACACTTAAAATGTAGGGCACAGTCAAATTTCTATTTCTATGGTTTCCTTTAGAGAAGCTGGGTCTTGCACTTCTTGTTTGTTTTCCCCGAAATTTAAAAACCCTGTTATTTTTATTTTTAAACCCTTATTAATAAAAAACTTCTAAAGTACTCCCTTTTTTTTTTTCCTCACGTTGAACTGTGGTTGAAAATTAAGGACCTCAAAAGCCAAAATATAATAATAGGGCACAATGTTACTTTATATCCTGCCGGCTCTCTCCAGAGGCCACATGGTTGGCTCGTTCTAACCCTTGGAAACAAATGTTTAAAAAACTTTAGATCATTCCCCACCCTCTTTACTTAACTTTTAGCAAAAAATGTGGGGTTTCCCTCAAATCCATCATCTCCTTTTTCAAGCACTGGGGGTTTTAAACAGAAATTTTAAGCTTGCACTTTGCCCCTTTTTAAAAATTGGGCTATGAAACATTATTTTCCCCCAAAAAAATTTTTGAACAAAAAATTTTGGCTTGGGTAGTAAACTACAGTTCTGTTTTGAATGGAGCTGTAATAAAGCTCCCACAGAGGAAAATGATCCAGAGGGCGTAACTAAAATTCATAGGGCCCCATAGCAAAATAATATGGGGCCCCTTTCCCCTCTCAGACATAAACTGAAACAGCAAAAAAAGTAGCAATAATAAAAAGGAAACCAAAAAGGGAAACCCCACATAGTATGTGGAGAGCAGAATCCCCAAAAGGAAAAAAGCTATTTTTTATTGGTGGGCCTCTTATCTGGGGGCCCAATCAGCACTTTAAAAAGTAACCAGCAAGTAGTTTTATGCCCCCCTAGCTTGGGGAAAAGACAAGCTTGAATAAAGACATGCTGTTTCCATGCTTTTGCCCCCTTTTTTGAAAGGGAATGCGGGTTTTTAGAGATTTAATATTAAAATCTTATTAAAGGAGATTTTACCCCCACCCCCCAAAGGCTACCCCACCCACTGACAGTTTTTCTCTTTTTTTTAAAACCTTTTCCCAAAGAAAGGGGTTTAAATAAATTTGGAGGTGGGCGGCTAGCCTCAGGTGGTGGATTTGAAAAAAACTGCTCTTTGTCTCTTTTCGGATAAAAACTGCAGATTTGGGCACAAATATCTAAAACAACACCCTTTTAACAAAATTAAGGGACCTTGTCGGGAAAAAAGAAATTCAACACAAGTTTTGTACTGCCCTTTCCAACGGGGGGGCATAAACTAGGTTACAGGTTTCTTTAACTCCCTTTTGTTTAAAAAAACCGGGCCATGATAAACCCCTTTTTCTATTTTTACTTTCATATTTATATTAAAAACCCATGGCTTATGTCCATTTTTTTTATGGGTTTCCCCACTAAAAAAAAAACTCACATTGTGCTTCATTAAACTCAATAAAAAAAGAAATTTTTTTCCCCATAAGAATGTTTTACACCCAAAAATTTTTTCCCTACACTTGTCCAATAAGGCTTGTTTCCCAAATACACTCACACAGAACAACTGTATGGGGACAAGTTTTTTCCCGGTAAAAACTAACCCCTTTTATCTTGATATAGAAAATGCTTACCTTGTAAACATTTCAACCACTGCAATTCTTACAAAAATTTTAAAATTAATTAAGTGATGGGCCATGTCAAACTAAGGTCCACCCTGGAATTTAAACCCTTTTAAAGATGCTTTTGGTTAACAAATCGTGGCATGCAAGGGTTTTCTTAAGAATTTTTATTTTGGCAAATTTCTATTTTGGGTGGAATGTGACAAAAAAACTTAATTGCAACATGTTTGCAGTTGTTTCGTTTAAAAAAAGGGTTCACGGGCCCCAGCCCCAATAAATTTTATCTTTTATTCTGAGGTTGAAAAAAACCCCTTTGAAACAAAAAAGTATATAATTTTTTTATTACTTTAGTCCATTAAAAAAAAAAAAAACATTTTTTTTTTTTACATTTGTGTTTGGCAGAAATCTTTTTCTCGATTGATAAAATTTTTTTTGTTTGTCCACCTGTTATTTTATTTTTAACCTCTTTTTTTTTTGCAGGCTAAAGGTATGGGTTAAAAATTGCTATCATGGGGGACACAAAAAGACTAAAACAACAAAACATGACAATTTTGCCATTGGAATTTTTCTTCTTATATGGGTTTTTCCCCTTTCGGGATGATTTTTAGGGAATGAGGAATGATAAGACTTTTAAGATGGGGCCCGGTTTTCCCCAATTATGTGTAACCTATTTACTTATTTATTTCACGTTTTTTTAAAAAATGGCAAAAGGGGGGGGTAAAAAAAACTTAAATATTTGTTATGTTTTTTTTTTAAATATTTTTAAAACTTATTTTTGCTTTTTCTTATACATGCAGTCTCCTTAGGGTTTTGACCAAAAGGGGTGCAATCGCGGTAAGCCTTCTGCAGCGGGGGTGTCTAAGATAAACACCCCAAATTTATTCCTTTGGGAAAAATGGGAGTAGTAAACTTGCCCTTTCAAACCCTTTTTTTGCTTTTGTCTGCCATGATACCCATTTGACACCCTGCGATCTCTTTCCCCTGGGGGGGGTTTGATTGGTGTCAAACCAAAATTCAATGTCCATTTTGAAGCCACTGTTGCGATCACCCAGCGTCTTGCAAGGATTGGAGCCGGCTCCAATTCTCACTGTTATCCCCAGTTGTCAGCTGTAATTAACAGCTGTGTCCCACCGCTTCAAACATTTTTGGGAAAAATTTTAAAAATCCCCCTTTCGTCCATTGTGACTAAAAGGTTAAACTTACAAGCTCAGATAATTCAACAAGTGTCCAAATTTAGCATTGCCTTATTTTCTGTAAAGTGTCACATAAATAAAATGCTTTGCAGAAAGCAGGAAAATATACTTTTAAACTTTGGTTAAAAATTTGCGGGTTTTCTTTTCCTTAAACATGTGAGCCCTTTTAAAAACTTTTTTTCCGCTGGGGACATTGTCTAAATCAAGACTACAGAATAATCAAGTAAAACAAGAAAAGCAACAATTACATGAAAAAACAACCTTTCAACTTGTTTCTGAAAACTTCCAAAAGGCCGTAGAGTTTAAATTAATTTACAAAAAAACCCCAAAAGGGGAAAAACTTCCCGGAAGATTCATGAAAACTGGCACTAAGGAAACCACTTAGTCAATTAAGCTGTAGTTTTCATTTATAAAAGGATAACTAAAAAATAGCCCCCGTTTTCCTTTTTGTGCTTTTTGTTTAAAAACTTTTTTCTGTTTTGCAAAAAATTTTTTCGAAAGCGTCTCTTTTTAACTAGAGCGGGGGTTTGAGGGTCACCCCAGTGGTTTTTTTTGTTTTTCCCCCAAACGGGACCCCAAGCCCCAGCTCTAGCATACAGAAATGTCGGGGTAAAACCCACCTCTTTAGGAACAGGGAAAAAAAACGGAAAAAACCCACAGGGGACACAACACAAAAAAATATTTTATCTAAATAAACTCTCCCTGATACCAGCCCTCACTGACCATTTTATTAAAGAAATAGATCAAATGCTGGTTCAATAAATTCATTTTAACGTTCCCAAAAGGGGAAAAATTTTCGAAAAAACAAAAAACCCCCACAAAAACGAAACCCTACAAAAAAACCATGACATTTCTGAACCCCCATCCCCCGCACCACCCAGAGATCAAGCATCATGCCTGTGGCTGATTTTGGGTGCAGGGGAAAAGGGGTTTGGAAAAAAAACAAAAGAAAAATGAGGGGAAAAATCTCCAGGGGTTAAATCTTTTAGTTCCCTTGGGTTTGGCCTATAATTTTTCCCTCCCTGGGAATTTTTTAACGAGTTGGGAAAAGGTAAAAAAGGTGCTGTAAAATGATGAATTTTTTAAAAAATTTTGGGGTCCAAATTTTTCAGGAATGTTGACTAGGGAAAAAATTTACTTGGGGATTCGGGACCCAAAGGAGAAGAAAAGGGAAAGGGGAAGAAATCCCTAGAAAACTGTTTACCGTAGTCCCTAAATATAACTAACTGTAATTAATTATATGTGTTCAAAGTGTAATGGTTTTATTTAGAAATTTGTGAGTGATAATTTTGGGATAATGTTTTTTTGGAAATTTTTCAAGGGCCAAAAGTGGGGGGTTAATAAGTTTTTCATAAAATGGCAAATATTTTTTAAGTCAAAAAAAGTGGTGGTGATATATGGCATGAGGGTTTGGGGATAATTTAGGGCACTATGTGGTGGTGTTTTTGGTTTATGGTTGTTGTGGTATTAAATTTAATCCCTAAGAGGGGGGATATGTTGGGGCAAGGGTTGATTTCATTAAATCAGTCACTAAGTTGGTTGATATGTGGGTTTAGTTTGGGGGCTTTTTGGGCGTTTAATGGAAATATGGGTTTAAAATTTTGGGTTTTGGGGTTTTAATGATGAAGTTTAAACATCGGCACTTTAAAATTAAAAGGGGGAGGGGAGGGGAATTTCAGATGGCGGGGGGAAAGCGAGGCTAAATGGGCCCCCAAAAGTTACCCTGTGGGGGGATTCCAAAGGGCCCCCAAACTAAAATTTCATATGTACTGACAAATCACACGGGCTTATGAGAAGTGGACTTTTGAGGGGGGCCCACTTTTCTTTTCATTTTCCCCCCATAATTACCCCCTAATAGCGCCTTCCAAAAAAAAGTAAAATATATACAGAATTTATTCCCCCCAAGAACAATTTGACATAAAATGCATTTATGTACCGTGTTATTTTAGATATGCTTTTATATGGTTTTTTGTCATTTGGGAAATTTTATTATTTTGTTGACAAATTTAGAGCACCTTATGTAGAGTTATACTGTGCTTCATTGTTCCTTATTAGGTATTTAGGAAGTTTTTTATTAAAGTACTTTTTAATCGGCCTGGTTTTTTTTTTTTGTATTTTTTATTTGTGTTTAACTGCAAAGTTAAAAATTTATTTAATAAAAAAAAATTTTTTTTAAAATTTTATACTTTGTTTTTGTAGGTATATGAATATTTAGACTGTTTATCATTAAAGTTTTTTCTTTAATACAAGACAAAACAATGGTGGAAAAACTCAAAGAAACAATTTTAAAAAATAAGACTGTAAAAGAAAAAATTATTTTGGGAAAAAGGGTTTTTAATATTTTATTCGTTTTGCAATTCTAATTTTCTAATCCCAATCAATTTAAAAAAGATAAAGAATTTTTCAATAAATTTAGATTAGAGGAAAAAAATAAATTTTTGGGATCTTTTCAATGGACCTGGTTTACAATGGACAGGAAAAAATGTAGCCCCAATTTAAACTCCCCTTGGTTAAATTTTTACATTAGATTTAAAAAATTAAAAGTGGAAAACTAAAAAAAAAACTAATTTGGACATCATTACATGTCTTTCCAAAATTTTTTTGCAAATTTTTTATTTTTTACGGCAGACGGGGGGATCCCCTTTTGGCCAGCGCCCAAATTTTGGGGTAAACCGTACCCGGGGCGGGTTTTTATTAGACCCCGGGTTTTTTTCCCAAACCCGCGCAACGGGGAAAGGATTTGCTGCAGCGGGAAACTCCAAAATCCTTCCAAATGTCAAAGGACTTTTCTTGCCCGGGGCAGCCAAGGGCGGAGCGTGGTACCCAAATCGTAAGACGTTTGACGAATCTGGGGCCCCCGGCAGTTAAAGGGCAGGACCCCGGCGGCCGAGGTTCGTGGTCCTAGGAGTAGCGGAATCGGAAAACATGATTTTTAGGAACCAATAGGGGAAAAGCTTTCTTTATGGCACAGGGGAAAATAGATCCAGCAAGGGGCAAGCCCGGGGGATGGTACCGCAAAATAGGGTCAGCGGCCGGCCCAAAAAAACCCTTTTCCCCGGGGCACTGTCCCCTTTTTAAAAAACAGGGAGCTGCCGCGCGGCACCCCTAGAGGGCAGTAGCGCACACCCGTAGCCGGCCGAGGGGTGCACGGGGACAGGGCGTTGGCCGGGGAAGTCCCGGGGCTTTTCCCGGGGGGAAATGAGCCCGCTGCCCGACATGCGGACCCCGGCGCCATCGTCCCCGAAACCCAGGGAAGCAAGGGAGTCACGGTGCGCCCGGCACCCGAACCGGGGGGGGAGGTGCACCCGTGACAGTCCCCCCCTTAACCCTCCTCCCCCTTCTGAAAGAAGGAAATCTTAAAACTAAATCCGGCCAAGAGGGTTGTCCCCCGTCCCAGGATCTTCCTCGGCCCGAATCCCCCCCAGTCGATAAAAAAATGTCCCCTCTTGATAGTTTTCTGGCCGAATCTCTTTGACTTGAAGACTTTGGGGCCTTCGCCTCAGGGGAGGGGAAGGCGACCTTCCGAGAGAAGGGGGTTAAAAGACACAGGTTTTAATGGGGACACAGGAAAGGAATTCGGGAGGGGATAGAAGAAGGGACCCGGGCTTATAGGCCACAGGAAATTGCCCCAAAAGACTAAAATGGCCCAAAAAAAGCGTGGGCCCAGCTTGTAGTGGAATCTTGACCCCGATGTATTAGGGAAAGCCATACTTTGTCCCCGGAACAAAGGTCGGCGGAGATTTTTCTCTTTTTGCCCGCCTGGTTTTTTCATGCGGACACAGACGCAGCGGGGTGGGGAGTGCTCCAAATGGCGCATATCCCGGCCCAGGGAATTACGAGGCATTCGGAAAAGTAGGAGGGGGAGAGGGGTGGGGGGGTGAAACCCCAAGACCCTAGAAAGGGAAGACCCAGTCGAGCCCGAGCCCAATGGGTTATAAGAAAATGCCGCCCAAGGAAAATTTTTGCCCAATTGTCTTGTCGCCCGAACAAAGTGGCGTAAATTGTGCCAAGGTCGGGTTTAATTTCTCTCCCGGGCCGTTGGACTGAGGTGATAGGTGAGGAAAAAGTCCGCTTCACTTAAAGGGTCGGGAGGAGAGCACGCAAAAACTGGAAACAAACTAAAACCCGGTCCGGATATGTGTAATGGGGGGCCGTGTAGACAAAAAAAATTTTTTCAAAAAAGAGGTGCGGCTTTTGGCGCCGGGGGCAGCCCAGGCAAGGAAAAAAAAAGGGGCCTTTAAAAAAAAGGGTAGCGACCACCAGTTACAATATTACCCGAGACGGGGGGAGGTCGGTGATGAAATCCTGGTATTTGAGCCCAAGGAGATCAGGAGTGGCAGGGGCAGAAGAGGCCAGAGGGCTCTGCGAGGAGCCTTTTTTTGGGGACGATAACAAGGCTTCCCACAAAATCTTTAAAAATCCTTGAAACGCAGGCACCAATAGAGAGATTGACGGGTATGTCTTCCGACCCTGGGGTTTGACCTCCCATTGAGAACAATGGCCCATTTGAGGATTTTCTTCCGGAACCCCGGGCGTTCGTATGTCTTCCCCGGGGGCAATGATGGTGGTGCAGCGGGGCAGCGCGGTTTTAAAAGTTCAGGGGGTATTTTGTGCGGACTGGTTTTCGCCGTAGTTCTAAACCGGGGAGGTATCGGCTTGATGTTTTGTTCCCCGGGCAAAGTGAATTCGAAAGTCAAAGCGAGAAAGGAAACAGGACCATCTGCTTGCAGGATTGAGCGCTGTCCCGTCTAAAGATATGGAGGTTTTTGTGGTAGTATGTTGTGATGGGTGAAAAAGCCCCCCTAAAAATGGCGCCACTCCCCCGTGCCAGCTTGGGGCCCAATAATTCGCGGCCCCCAAAGTTTTTTCTCACCCAGCGAGAACATTTTGGGAAAAAGAATCGCATTGGGGCTTCCCCCTGGGTCCTTTTTGCAAAAGGCCGCCCCTCCCCCACGGACGAGGCTTTCACTATCAATGAGAATGGCTTCTCCGGGTCGGGGCGGGACAGAAAGGAGCAGGGCCAAAGCAGTTTATTTCCCGTAAACGCTTTTTGACCGCCGGGGACCAGAGTTGGGATTGGCTTTTTTCTTGGTCAGTGCCACCATGGGGGTGCTCCCAGGTAAAAAAAAGGGGAAAATAAATTGTCTATAAAAATTAGCGAACCCCAGGAAGGTTGAATAGCCAAAGGCGCAGGGTGAGGACCCCTGCAAAAACAGAAGACAACTTAGTGGATCAGTACAAAACCCCTTTATTGGCCCAATGTAGCCCGGAAGTTTAAGGGTTGGGATAAAATAGATTTTTTCCCAGTTTGGGAAAAGTGGTTACTACGGAGGTGTTTGTATTGGCGAAAGCAGGCGGGGGGTTGTGGTCCGGTAAAAATATCGGGAGTCATCCAAGTAGAAAGACAGATAGAGGGGTCCCTTAAAACAAGTTTTTGAAAAACCCCCTGGAAGACGGCCGGGGGTTTTGCAAAGAAAAAAAAAGGGCTCACCAAGTATTCGAAGTCCCCACCCCGGTGTTGAAGGCCGTCTTCCATATTCTTTCGGACCCTTTGAGATTATACGCTCCCCGAAAATCCAAATTTAGAAAAGATCTTGGCCCCCCGGAGCCGTTTCGATTTCCGAGATTAGCGGCAAGGGGTACCGGTTCTTCCCGTGATTTTTTTAAAGGGCCCTCGGAAAACAGAGGGCAAGGGACCCTCCTTCTTCCGACGAAAAGAACCCGGCAGGGGGGGGAAGAGGACTAGGGAAAAAACCCCTTCTGAAAATTTTTTGTATATGGCGACTGGCCTGAGTTTGGGTGCCCAAAAACGGATAGACCCCACCAGAGGGGGTAGGTGGTTTTGGGCAGTATAGGGCCCATGAAGGGCGCAGGGAAATTACCTGTTTCTTGAAAAGACATCTGCAAAAATCCCGTACTCCGCGGGCAGGCTGGGAGTGCCTTGCGGGGGAAAATCGGAGGGAGAGTGCAGGGCGAGTTTTCACCCTAAGGAGTTCCGGCAATCAGGGCCTCAGTCGTTTTTGCCCGTCTTCCCGTTAGCGTAGGGGGTGGTGTTGAACAGGGGAAGTCCCCAAAAGGATCGCTGAGGAAGAAGAGGATAGTAGAAAGGGAACCTTTTCTTGTGTAAAGGCCCCCAACTGGAGAGAAGGGCTCGGTGTGGGTATGTATGGGATCTCTAGGAGTCACGCTGACAGAAGTTATCACCAGCGGCTTTCCCGGGAACCCTGGCAGACATAAAGGAACACCCCAAAGGGCGTGTGGGTGAAAATTCCCGGGCGGACCCCCCCCAGAGTCAAGAAAGCCGGGGCCCCGAAAGAGAGTCCCTGTTTGGTGGACCATACCCGGGATGTTGTCGTGGAGAGGGAAAAGGTGGGACCCAGGTGTCTCCCAAATGTCCCAAGGCAGGAGTTCCCCAAGCTTGGGGGTTGAGGAAGGTTCTTAGAATGACCTGGGGCAAATAAAGGGACAAGTTCCGGGTGGCAGGACAGCTCTTGTTCAGACAAGTGAATTTTGGGGCCATTGCATTGGGGTCTCCCCCGAAGTTGAGGGGGGGGCAATGGGGGACTCGGAACACCGGGGCCAACGGCGGGTGCAGGATGGTCCCGACGGAGTTCCCCCTGTCTCTCCCCTGAAAGGTCGGCTATACGGGTAGCCCAAGTGAAAGAGATCACTAAGGAAAAAGGGGAAAATCTCTGGAGCAAGTTGTCCCTTTCCCGGCTGGAGAGGCCCCTTTTAAAAAGTGGCGCGGGGCGGCATCGTTCCGGTGAATTTTGAGGCCAGGGGGGAATGGGGGTTGTTCCCACCGCGTTTTTCCCCGACGGAGGTTCAGGAGTGCTTTTTTTCAGCTGATGTTTCAAGTGCCCGGGTTTCCCCAAAAAAAGCTCCGGAACTATGGGGAAACCCCGCAGATCAGCGTTATAGGATCACTCCCGTCCCAGAGGGGTGCCCCGCCGGGCCTTACTGGAGGGAGACTAACGACAAACGCCACCCTTGAACGTTCGGTCACAATTGGGGCGGCCCTCAGTCGTGTGCATGGGCACTGGGTGATGAAACCCCTGAGAGTTTGGGTCCCATCATACTTTGGAAAAAACGAGAGCTTGGCTTGGGACCCACGGACGCCCGGGACCCCCGGAGGAGGGGCCCCCACGGGGGGCGTTTGCGGGGCTGTGCGGGGTGAGAGAAACTGCTGCATCATAGTAGTGAATGAGTCAGTGTTCAGCCTGTTGTGCAATTTTGTGCGACTGTGAGCACCTACGAAAGACAGGTCCGGACATGGGCAGAGGCACCTTGGCGGGATCCCTGGCCGATCTAACCGTTACGGCAGGGGTGGACCTTCCCGGACAAGCGCAAGCGTGGTGTAAACCCTACCAGGGGGTGGAACTAAGTAGACCCGGTTTTTTCCAGAGCCCCCCGCAAAGCGGGATGGGCTTGCTGCGGCGGGAAACTACCCGGGCGCTTCCATAGGTGATTGGGTTTGGGGTGGCGCCAAGGGGGCGTGGTACCCCCAAAAATAAAAGGGATGAGAGTGGGCAGGCAGTAAGGACAGGCGGCAGAGGTTCGTGGTCAGAGGAATAGCAGGAGGTCGGAAACCGGATAGTCAGGAAGCCTAGGAAACGCTTTCTCTATGGCAAGGGCACAAATGACCGGAAGGACAAAGGGGGGCGGGGTACCGTTTTTATAGGGTCAGCGGCCGGCTTTAAAACCAATCACCGGCGCACTGTCCCTTTAAACCCTTGGGAGTGCTGCGCGCCCCTGAGGGGGGTTTAGCGCGCACAGCAGCGGGCCCCCGGGAAGTGCACGGGGGAAAGGAGCGTGGCAAAGGGGAAATTTGCTCCCGGGGGGGGAGTGAGCCATGCCGACATGCGGACCCCCGGGGCCACTTTCCCGTAACGGGGAATAAGGGAGTTTACGGTGTCCGGCACCCCAAATAGGGCGAGGGGAGCATGCAATATTGTTTTTGATTTAACCCAATTGGTTGGGATTAAATGGAAAAAAAAAAACGTATAATGTTGAATCTAACCGTATTAAAAAAGTTTTTATTGATAAAACTTCTAAAGGGGGTTTTTTTTTACTTCCCAAATAATTATGCACAAAACATTTTATAGGTTGTAAAGAACTAATAATGGCCTTTTTTGTTATTTGCAGCATTAGGAGATCACTGAAATCAAAAGCTATTTCAATTAAATACATCATAACAGGCCACGTGACATGTTAACATAGGACCGCTTCTTTGATATCACCTTAAATTTCTCCCTGGTTAAAAATTGTGTTTATTGGAGTTTCTGCTTAAATTTTTTTTGATGGATGTCAGAAAACCCCTTCCAGAGCTTTGTTTGGATGTGAAAAGCCCCCACCCTTATAATCTTTTCTTTGGATATCAAAGGTTTAAAATTTGGGTGAGTCTGGGGAGTATGGTGGCCACACCATGAGCTTCTCTCCTCTTATGCCCATACCAGCAAATGACCTAGAGGTGTTCTTTGCAGAATGAGAAGAGACATTGTCATGTCTGAACATGATTTTGCTACATAAGGCATAGTTAATCTTTTTGGACCATAGAAGAAAGTGATTAGTTAGAAACTTTATTTTCACACCTTTAGGGACTCAAAAGGGGTCTACCAGCACTTTCCTTAAAACATGACTCCATGCTGACATTGCAGATTTGTCGGGACATGGTGCCCATCCACTATCAACTATTCCATCTATTTGGACCATCCAGGGTAGCACAGCACTCACCATTAAACAAGACTCTTCCAAAATGAGATTTCATGTATATATGGGCCCACGGCAACTGTTCTTGCTTGTGAACACTGGTTAGAAGTTGCCAAAGACTTAGTTAATGGACAATTGCAGACTCTATGTCACGTCAAGGGGGGTACAGTGAGCCCTAACTGGAACCCAGCCCACTGTCCCTGCCTACTTGACGTGCTGCCCTAGGCGGCATACGCCACCTTGGCAACAGTCCCTGCGCTGCTAGAGTGCTGGGGCCGTCAGGAGGAAGAAAGGTCAAACAGTCCGGGTCAATACCAAATCAGAAATGCCAAGCCACAAATCAGAACCAGAGAGAAAAACTAAAACAAGCCGAGGTCAAACACGAACAGCAGCGAAGTACAAAATCAGATGACAAACCGAGGTAAGTAAACAAGCCGGGGTCTGGTACACAAGTAAACAGCACAATACAAAACTCAAGGGAACAAGGCAGCCAGGAAATATCACAGGCGCAGAACTCAGCCTTCAAGGAGTTTAAATGTGATTCCCGGATACCGCCCCTGCAGCTGATTGGAGCAGGCTCAGAGTCCTCCCATTGGCTGGTGCGACACGCCCCCATCCGGAGTGGCTGGACCTCTGTTACTCATGGAGCTGCCAGCAGACTGTCTATCAGGGTGGGGTCGCTGATAAGCTGCTGCAGAACGTTGCTCCCTGCAGGCTGAGCACCGCCAAGCACTGACACTCTGCACTTTGAATACCTGTTTGCTTCTTTGTAATGCTTTTTGTGCAGCTGCTCTCTTAATCCAATGAATTTGTCTGGCAGAAATCTCATTATGCCTTTATCTGTATGAACCTATTTGTGTACAGAATCAGCCAGAAATCTCTTGACAATATGATGATCATGCTTAAGTTTTCATAAAAATAGCTAATATTTTCAAATATACCTTGTCCAAGGCATTGCACTATTTAATTATTTTTGCAACAGCAGAGAGATCCTTATTCTTTCCCATATTGCTTGAAACCTGTGGCCTGCTTAAGAATGTTTCCTTAAAAATACAGACAGAAGGCCATAATTACAGCTCAATGGCTGGACAATGAACCATTCCTAGTAGGAAGCAATACAAGCCCCAGTGCTATCTGGGAGAAATTCAGTAGATGCGGCTCAATAATGAAGAGTTTCTCGCACAGCCATCCATCAGGGGGGCAACTGCCTAGTAAAAAACTGCACATTGGATAAGTTCACACCAGAAAAGCCATACTACCATACAGGGGAGATCGCTCAAAAGCAAAAATACTGATAAGCAACCACTCACATGTTTATTGTAAGGAGGTGACTGCTAGTATTACATTTGCATGTAGATGAGGCTTATAAAGGGTGCCAATTATACAGTTATGTGTGGTGTGCCATGCTGGCATACAACAAATTGATGATGCCCTTACTATTCAAATGGGCGGATTGCACAGGTTTTTCATCAGATTTTTGGCAGTTTCAGTGTTCAGAATCCACCGAAAATCTGACTGTAAGCTGTGCTCTTTAGACCTCAATAGAAAATCCATGCTGTAGTCTACACAGCACAGATTTTTTTTACAGTGCATTTCTAAACCCTCAGCCATTTGGCGGAAGAAAGAAAATGTTCTATCTTTCGCCGGATTCCCGTCAGATTCCCACAGCCGTAAGTGTATGGGGCTATGGGAAATCTGAATTTTTTTTTTGCGCAAAAACTGAGCCAAAAATGGCAAAGTTAAAATACTGTTGGATTTCCGATGGTACTTTAACTTAGCTGTGTAGATATATCCTAAAAGTGCCAAACACTAAATATTGACACTCCCTGCTCTCCAATATTACAGGGAAAAATTACATACTGGAAAATTATCAGTTTTGAGGCATTAGTTGATATATTGGCCAAGATACGCAAGCTCGCAACCTACGTCAAGGGTCCTCATTGTCTTGTGGGCCCTACACTACTCTTGCCAGCAATTTACTGATTTTAAAAAAATCGCAGAAAAAATGGGATATTATTTACTTTGTCTTTAAAGACAAAGACACACGCCATAATTACAGCTCATTGGCTGGGCGACGAACCATTTCTAGTAGGAGGCAATACAATCTCCAGTGCTACCTGGGAGAAATTCAGCAGGGGCAACTTACTAGTGAAGAATTACTCATACTCCCATGCACCAGGGAGGCAACTGCCTAAGTAAAACTGCACATTGGATAAGTACCAGTTCACACTAGTATGAAAAAAAGCCACAACACCGTACAATACTTTTGCACAAATGCAAAAATACTGATAAGCAACCACTCACACACCTACGGTTACATGTGGTACACCATGCTGTCTTACAACCAGCCCAGCATATTTAAAATGTCCAACACAAAATACTGACACCCTTTGCTCCCCAGGGTTAAACTACATACTGGAAAAATATCAAATATGAGGTATAAGTTGATATATTGGCCAATATACACAAGCTCAAGGGTCCTCAATGTCTTGCCAGTCCCTTCACTAAAAAAAAAAAAAAAAACACCAAGAAAAGTTGCATGGATTAGATAAAACTTCATTTTTAATCACTAAAATAATCATCTAAAATATAAAAAAGTCTAGACCTAAAAAATCCCTATTGTACCCCTGATATACTATGCTGATCCTTACCTATAACAAACTTGGAGTACCCCGTTAATATGGGTGACCCCAACCAGGAACCTACCCTATTATATATCACCCTATAATTTCCTATAATAAAGAAAAAAAGAAAGAAAGCAGTAGGGTGCAACAGTCAATCAAAAATCGGAGAATATCATTCAACCGTCTGACATGATATTAAAGAGTTCATCAGGGACAAAACTTCCCATCAATATCGACAATTAGTACACTCTAACCATAGCACGATCCAGAAAGGGTAGATAAATCACTCTGACTAATATAGATAGGGAAAAAGACCAATATGTCAACAATAAAGATTACTGATACACAATACAATTTTCAAAGACATTGCCCAACTACATAACAATGCATCAACCAAAAATCAAAGAGACCTCTACCATTTATTTAGTACAAATTACTCATGGTACCAATAACGGGTTACCCATATTCTTAGGGCCAACGCAATGATGTCAAATATGTCTGTATCCAGACCCTATGATGCATAAGACTTCATAGATGATTAGGGTCTCCATTCAAAATGACATGCATACTGTTCCAGTAGGGATGTGGTCTTTTTTATTTTGTATATTTATTTTAGGAATAGTAGGGTGATATATAAGAAGGTAAGTTCCTGGTTGGGTAAACCCCTTTTTGGGGGCCCGGGGGTTTACCCCAAAGTTTGTGTAATGGGAATTAGCTTTGGGTTTTTTGGGGTTCAAATGGGGGTTTTTTGTGGTTTAGATTTTTTCTTTTAGTTTTTTTTTGAAAGTAAATTTTAAAGGGGGTTTTTTAAATTAAAATTGCAACTTTTTTGGGGGTTTTTTTTTGGAAAAATTTTTATTTGTTGCGGCAAATTAGTTTTGGGGGGCCCAGTCCAATAATCCTTTTGGGGTTTTTTTTGTGGGGGGTTTGATTCGTCCCTAAAACTACCCTTTTTACTAGAAATTAACAGAAAAAAATAAAGCTGTTTTGGGTGAATTTCCCCCAGGAAAAAAAGGGGGCTTGTTTTCCCTGCTAAATAAATGGGGAAAACATCCTTCCTGAGTAGGTTAAATTTTTAATTTGGACACATGAAATCACGGTTTTTTTGAGATTGATTTCAATGATCCCAAAGGGGTCCGGGAGACACAATACCATAGTTTTTGAGCGATTATTATCGAAAAATTTTGAAAACGGCAAAATTTTTTTTGGTGATGGGGATTTTTTAGTTTATGCGTTTTTTTGGTTTTAACAATCTGTGTTCTTCTTTTAAAGGGATCGCCCCCTTTTTTCGGCGTTTTCCTGTAATTTTGGCGGCCAGAAAAATCGGGATTACAAAAATAGAGGGGGTGAGGGGTGTGTGGGGGCGTCATGCTGGGATGTGTATGGTTGCGTTTGGCCCGGGAAAATTTTTTTATTAGACCTTTTTTTCTTAGAACAGGTTCCTGTTCCCCTTCAGTGTCCCCTCAGCGTCTCAGGCAAAAGGGGACTTTTGCGCTCTGTTGTGCCCAAACGCCCCCGCGAAATTATTTTTATTTTTTCCCAAGGAAACCTCATATTAGTTTGGGGCCCTTTAAAATTTTTGTTTGATTAGGTTTGGAAAAGTTTTTTTTTAAGTTAGGAGAGAAATTTTAAAGGGATTACTGTTTGAAAAGTAAGGGGGGGGGGGGGGGAGGGGGGGGGCCCCCGCGGGGAACACAGACTAAGTTATATAAAAAATACTGGAAAAAATTTCATAACTTAGGGGAATTTTTTGAAAATTTCCCTTTTTTTTTAAACTTTTTTCTTTTTGAAAAAATTTCCGGATATTGGGCAGCCTGAACTTATTAGGTTTACACATCTTTTCTAGAAAATGCAGGTTTTCTTTGTTAGAGGGAAAAAAATCCCTTTTATTTTCAGTATACATTTCAGATAGTTTTCCCATTTTTAAATTTTCCCCCTTTCCCAAATTTTGTTTTTTATTTCCCCCTTTTGAAATTAAATTTGAATCCGAAATTTTTATAGCCCACCTCTGGTGAATTGAAAGGGCCAAAAATATCTTGTATTTTTCGAATAGACAACCCTCTATAAAGAACTGGTTTTTAAAGTTCACAAAAACTTAGTGTAGAAATTGCAAAGCTTTTTTTTTAAAAGTTTTCTTTGAAAATTTCATGGATATTGGGCGCCTGAAAATTATGGGTTACACATTCTTTCTAGTAACAAAGGTCTCTTTTTTGTTTGCAAACCCCATTTTTTATTATAGTATCTTTTTCAAAATAGGTTTCTTTTTCAATTTTGCCCATTCCACTTTTTTTGAATTATCCCCCTTTTGAAATTAAAATTTGGGAATCCAAAAATTTTTATTTCCCACTGGTAAATTTTGAAAGGTCCCAAAAATTTTGGGTTTTATACGAATGGGAAAATGCTCTTTAAAGAAAAAATGGAAAAAGTTCACAAAGGCTTTTTGTAGAAAATTTTGCTTTAGTTTTTTTTTTAATTTTCTATTGAAATTTTTCCTGGATTTTGGGCAGCCTGAACTTATAGGTTTACACTTTTTTTCTGTAATTTGCAGGTCCCTTTGTTGGGTTTGCAAAAATCCATTTTATAATCAGTTCCCTTTAAGATAGGTTTTTTATTTTAATTTTTGCCCATTCCCCCTTTGTTGTATTTTCCCAATTTTGTATTTTAATTTGGGAACCCAGAAAATTTCAGCACAGGTTGATAGGTGCCAAAAATCCCTTGTAATTTAAAAATCTTTTCAGTTATTGTTTTTTTAATTTTGGGGCCCCGGACGCTTTGTTTTGTTGATTATTTTGCTTTTAAAATTTTAAAACCCCGAAATTGTGTATTACACAGGTGAATTGATAGGTCCCAAAAAAAATTTTTTTTTTATCCAAAAATTACATTACATTTTACGTGTTTTTTGATTTTTGGTGCACTACAGCTTTGTTCTTTTAGGAAACCTTGCACTTTTTTAAATGGGAATATGCAATTTTTTTTTTCCCCCAAAAGGGTGTTTTGATGGGTCCCAAAAAAATTTTCCCTTTTTTATCCCAATTTACATTTCGGGTTTGGGTTGTTTTTTCAACTTTGGCGCGGCCATTTTTGTTGTTTGATTACTTTGATTTTTAATTTGAAACAGAAATTTTTTTAGTCACAAGGTTTAAATTTGGGTTTAGGTCCCAAAAAAATTTACCTTTTTTATCCGAATACCATTACGAAAAGTTTTTTTTTTGCACCTTTCCCCAGCCCAGATTTGTTGATAGAGAAAACCTTGCGGGTTAAAAATTTGGAACCCAGAAATTGTGTAGTTAAAAAAAGGTGAATTGATAGGTCCCAAAAAAATTTTCTTTTTTAAACCCCCGAATACATTACGTTAGGTTTTTTTTTTTTGATTTGGTGCAATACGGGCTTTGTTTTTGAGGCCCCTTGCACTTAAATGAATTTACGCAATTTTTTTGTAACCACAGGTGAATTGATAGATAAAAAAAAAATTAAATTTTTATTATCGAATAAAATTTTTTTTACTTTGTTTTTTAAACTTTGGCGCGGGCCCCAGCTTTGTTGATAGATCTATTTTCCCGTTTTATTTAAAATCCGCAATTTTTTTTTTGATTTGAGGGATTTGAGTTAGTTTTTGATTTGCCGTCTTTTAATAAGAGATTTTTCCAAACTTTTTCCATCCCTTCTCAAATTTGTATATTTCTAAATTTGGAGAAAAAAAATTCAGGGGGGGTTTGCGAGCAAGAGGGGGGTAGGACTTGGAGGTAGGGGTCCCGGGGAGAAAGGGGACCCTTTCCCCAGGGGCGGGGAAAACAAAACGCATCCCGGGGATCATAAATTTTGCAGGACTTCAGGCCTGTCTTCCTGGGTCGGGCCCCTTGGGGTAAATTTCAGTAACAGAAAGCGTGCCAATCGTCCTTCAGGGTTAAATGAAAATTCCCACCCAGCGGGTTTTTCCTCCTCGCCCTTCCCGTCAGGGCCCAACAAATGTAGCCCATCAGCTTTCACAGCACCCCCCCCCAAATGAAGCCCCAAATGTAAAACTGGTGAAACCCCCCATGGGGGGTTTAAATCCATTTTTGAAGCCCTCTTTGATGGAAAAAATCCCGGTTTTGGGGTCTTTAAGGCATGTTAAAAGAAAAAATGGGCCAAAGAGGATGTTTTTCTCTGCTCTGACCCCCATTTTAGGGAGCCACGAGGGGGAAGGAAAGCCGGTTTTCGGAAAAAAAATCCCGGGGCGGTCGGAACGCCTTGCACCCCTTCTTCCCTTTACCCCGCAGCCCCTGGAGGCGAATTTTCAGGACGACAAAGTAAACCCTGTTTTGATGATGTTGTGAGAAATTTGCAAAATAACAAAGGGGGGGTTTTTTAAGAAAAAATTGTTTTCGAGCGCTTATCATGGGGGAGGGAGGAAGACGTTGGGGTTTTGTTCTTTAAGGGTTCCGCCTCAAAAAGGGAGGGGGGAAAAAGGTTTGCAAATGGTCCCCCCTGATTTGATTCCCCCAAAACCCGGTCGCGCAAAACCCACGCCCCCTCGCTTTTCCCCGGAAAAAAAGGTCCGGACCTCTCAACCCTGGGACTTCTTTGCCCTTGCCCCCTGATTCCCCAGCGAATGTCTTTCCCCCGCCTTTCCCGGGTAAACCCCCATAAGTAAAAGGCAAAAAAAAAACATTAGGTGGTTAACCCCACCAAAATGTTAGTCCATGCAGCAAATTTGCTTAGTTAAAAATGGAGGCAACATTTTGGGCCAAAAAAGGCCGCCCGCCCCGGGCCCCCAACCCCACTGTCACCCCATCGTCCCCGGGCCCTCCTCCCCCCACCCCCCGGCTTTCCCTCAGTCCCCAATGTCTCTCGGGTTTCTGTTCGGGATCGCCCCGCTTCAGCCCCCAAACCGTCGCCCGGATTTCCACCACCCCTTCCCCAGGAACCTTTTCCCCTTCCCCTTCGCCAGTTTGACAAACCTGCACGCCGTACAGCGGCCGGGTCTAGTACCCACCCTTTGTCTTCCGGGTTTTTGGGAGCAGAAGAAACATTTTAACCCCAAAAAAACCCATCCCAAAGCCAACGCCGGGAATGTCGGCTTCCCAGGTTTTGGGGCCCCTTTGGAAATTTGTTGTTTTCCCAGTCGGGGGGTTTTGTACGGAAGGGGTTTCCCGAAAATTTAAGGGGCCCTTGCCTTGCCCCTTTTTCCAAGGGTTGCAGGGGAATTTTCTTTCCCCGGGAAAAAGCGTCCATCCCCTGGCCACCCACGTTCATCTAAAAATTTCAAGCGCGTTGTCTGCATTCGGGGGCCCGGAAAAGTCCATCTGACCATGGAAAAAAAAAGGGCAGGGCCCCCAAGGGGCCATTTATCTCTGTAAAAAGTTCATGGGTGAGCGGGGAGTGGAGGGTTCCCGGGGGTGGACGGGGGGTACCCCGGGCCCTCGGCGAAACGCTTTAAAAAACCCAAAAGGGATGGTTGGCAGGGTTTTTTCCCCCCAAAGGGGGTTTCCCCCTTGGGTGGCATCACTTTTCCCCCAGGGGAAAACCCAGGCCGTTTTGAAAAAATTCTGTTTGGGTGACCGTCCACAAACGGTCAGGAGCTGGGAAAGGCTTCGCAACAAAGCCAAAACGGGGGGCGGGGTCCCAAAAAGAAAACCTTGTGCCAGGCAAGGTGGGTGGGGATAAAGGGGAAATTGGGGGCCCCCCTTTTAAGCCCGGTAGGCTGGAGCACACCCCTTCCCGGCAAAGGGTAAATTGAATTGCGTCCAGAAATTTCTAAAGGTTTCCCGGGGGCGGGGGGACTGCCTGTGGGAAGGCTGAAGTTTATTTGCACTTCCGCCGTTGAAACCGGGCTTCCCCCCCGCCTGGCGGGTTTGCAGGTCACCCGGCCTCCCCGTAAACCCTTTCTCTTTTGTGAGGGGCCCAAAAAGCGGGAAATTTCCCACCCTCCACTTGCCCCAGCGATTGGGGGGGGAAAGCGCACCAACCCCCAATTAGCAGTAGGGGAAGTGAAAATTTGGCCCCTGCAAGCAGCGGTGCGGACCCGGGGTGTTTGGGGCCACAGAGAGTGGAGGGGGGTTTTGAAAAAAGCTCGCCCCAACCCTTTTCCCAGTTTTGAAAAAAAGCCCCCAAAAATTGGTCAGTGCGGACAATGCCTTGCCCGTTTGGTTTTTTGTGGTGTTTCTTAGTTCTGGAACGATCTTGGGACACTTGAAAACAAAAGGTCCCGCCAGCGCCGGGGGAAAGGAGACGGAAACAGTTTCGGGAACACGGGCCTTTCTCTCGTAAAATTTCCAAAAAGGGCCCGACGTTTCAAAAATTTCATCGATCTTCATTAGGCGTGGTTCGGGGCCCTGAGATAGTGCAAGGGGGGCGCATCAGCTTAAGGGTGCATATCTCAGGAAGTCAGGCTTTTGTTGAAGCTGTGCCGGACGCCCGCGGAGGAGGAGGAGGAGGAGGAGGTATTCCTTGACCCGTTTTTACCGACGTCCCTGCCTTGGGAAAAAGGGTTGGGCGCGATTTTTAGGCGGAGGAGGAAATTGAAAGGGAAGGGTCAGTTTGCTAGTGCCCCTTGACCCAAAAGGCTTTGGGAAAACAAGGCTCATCTCTAAATGGTGGGTTTGGGTGCTCCCTTTCCTCCAAAAATGATCCTGCATTAAGGCCATCAAATTAAAAAAACAAATTTTCTGGGTGGCCCCCCTTTCCCGGTCCCCGGTACCAAAAAAAAAACTCAGCACTTTCCTTCCACCCCCAAATTTGAGAGTTTAAAATGCAGGGGAAAAGGAGCCCTTTCTGATTGTCCCAAATGGAGACATCTGTTGCGTCTTTCTTAAAAATTCCCCCCAAAAGTCACGGTGTTCAACTTTAGCGGCCCCTTTACAGCCAGTAAAAGGGGCCAAGTAGGCGGAGCCCGGGAGCAGAAGCAAGGTGGCAGAAAACCCAGGGGGACCTCTGGCAATCTTTTTTTTACCCCTCACCAAAAACTTTAATTTGGAGGGCAAAACCCATTCCCAAAACACAGAGATAAACTAATATAAAGGTGCAGACTATCTGCGTCTCAACCACCCATGTTTTTGGGATGTGTTCGGACCCAATTTTTCTTCTGGGTTTTTAAAAAAGGGGCAATGGGGCCCCACTGGGGTCGTCAGGGCCTTTTAGGTGTTGTCCCCCGGGCCCAAACAGCGATCATATCTGAAAAAGGCCTTCAGCACAGCTGGAGGGTTTTACAGACAAACGCATCCGGGGTTTTTCCCCAGATTAAAGTTGGATCGTTTTGACCCCTTTTATCAAGATGAATCAGGCTGGATCTCTGTTTTTGTTGTGGGCACCCAAAGGCCAGGTCACCCAAAAGTTGCCCGGGCTTCCTTCACATTCCTTTTTTAAAAAGGGAAAAGGTCCTCTTGAAAACTTTTTTTTAAAAAGAAAATATCTTTCTGAAATTTTAAATTTTCTTTTCCCCAAAAATTTTATTTTTTTGGTTTTTTCTGTGAGGGACTGTAAAAAAACGCAAGGTTTTTATGGGCAACACCGTATTCCAAATTTTCTCACTTTTTAAATTTTCTTTTTTTTTTAAGGAAGGTTTTCGCAATTTTGGGTTTTTAAAAAAGGTTTTGGGTTTTTTATTTTTTTTGGTGAGGAATACAAAGCTTTTTTAATTAATTTTTCCTTTTGGAACGAAATGTGGCTTTTAAATGGCATTTTTCCCCCAAAATTTTTTTAAAAGTGGCTGAAAAAGTAAATTTTTTTTAATTTTTTTGGGTCATGCTGCTTTTAAAAAGCAGCAAAAATACAAGTCCTATTTTTTAAAAAATGTTGTTTCTAACAGAAATTTTTTTCTTCCCCAATTGTCCCAATTTTGGCCAAGGGTCGGGGTTTGAATTTGGGGACATTTTTGCTTTGAAATTTAAAATTTACTAACAGGTTCCCCATTATAAAAAAA
Organism: Phyllomedusa bahiana; assembly: GCA_025379985.1. Taxonomy (NCBI): domain Eukaryota; kingdom Metazoa; phylum Chordata; class Amphibia; order Anura; family Hylidae; genus Phyllomedusa; species Phyllomedusa bahiana. The sequence goes on along the minus strand of JAODAL010012075.1, from coordinate 2,318 downwards.
TGTTGGGTTTTAAAAAGGACATTTGGGTTTTTCACAATTTTTAAAAAGGGGGCTCAAGGGGGATGGTTTTTTGTCAGAAACAGGGAAAAGGTAGGTTCACTGTTAATTTGGAAAACTATTGCAAAATGACTTGGGTTTTTTCAAGATCTTTAACTTTGCTATCAATCCCTGTTTGAGCAACCCATTTAATTCAATTAAAAAAAAGGGGAAACAAAATCATGGTGGGATTCCCTTCCCATTTTAAAAAGTGTTTTTCTAGAATTTAAAATCTAAAAAACTTGCATGTACAAAATAGTGGGGAAAAAAAAATTTTCCCCTGAATTGTAAAAAGGGAGGGTCCCGGAAAAAAATTGACCCAGGTGTAGGTTATTCAAGGACATGGAGTATGGGACGGACAGGGGGAACAAAGTACAAAGGGCATTTTTTCCAGGGAAGTTTAGTAAAATGAGAAAAAGAATGCCAAAGGGAAAAAAAGGCCTGGGGTTTTTTTCAGGAGCGTTTTAACCCCGTATTTCCCAAATAAGTAATTGGTTCGCACTAAATTGGAGGGGGAAAACGTACCCGGTCTTTACTGGTTTTGGGGGGAAGGCTTTGGGGTTTTTCCCACTTCCGCTTTTTGCACTATGCTTCAGCAGCCCGTTTTGTTGCTGCGTCTTTTGGGAAATTTTTTTCCCGGGTGTTATTGATGAAGGGGCGCCAGCCTGGGGGTTCACCGCAACCCCCGGGAACTCCGGCCCTTTGGGGATTTTCTTTTGGCACAGGGGGCGGGATAGTCAAGTCCGTTAAAATTAAAAAAGGTGGTTGAAAAACTCCTTTTTCCGGAAATTTTTAATTTTGGGGTCAGAAAGGTTTAATGGTATTCGCGGGCCAAAGGGAAATTCTTGGGCAATGGGCAGTGAAAACTTAAAAAGGTGGGGGGAAAGACTTCCCTTTTTTCCCGGGACTTTTTAATTGTGGGGTTTGAAAGGTTTAAAAGGGCATTCTGCGGGACGGAAAAAGTTTTTGTTAGTGTCCAAATGAAACTAAATTTGGGGGTTCAAAAAATTTCCCTTTTTCCCCAACTTTTTTTGGGGTTTTTGACCGGTTTAATGGTCATTCTGCGGGTACAGGAAAAAATTTAGTTAGTGTCCTGTGAAACTAAAATTTTAAATTCCAAAAATTTCCTTTTCCCGGCCCCTTTTTAATTTTGGGGGTTTTGGGCCGGTTTAATGGTTTACCCGCCCTTTAAAAGGGGGCAGGTATAGTCAATGTTTCCCGTTCAACTAAATGGTGGTTTAAAGACCCTTTTTCGGAAATTTTTTTTTTTTTTCTGGGGTATGAAGGGTTTTTTGGGGTCATTTCTGTTTCCCGGCAGGGTTTGTCCAAAGTCCCCGTGAAAAATAAAATAGTGGTTGAAAGGGGTTGTTTTTCCCCCAAAATTTTAAATGTTTGGGTTAAAGCAGGTTTGGGGCTAAAGCTGCGTTCCAGGACCGGGATATTCAATGTCAGTTCAAGTAAAAAGATGGGTTTAAAAAATTTTTCCGCCCCCTTTTGGGACTTTTTTTAAATTTTTGGGGTTTATGCAGGTTTTTTAAAGGGGCATGCTGTGGTCAAGGGCAGGGATGGAAAGGTGGGTTTTTTGTGACTTTTTTTCTGTTGGTTTTTTTAGCCTAAGTGGTTTTTGCCCAAGATGTAGCAGGTAAACCATTTGTTTTTGTGGTGTTAATTAAAACTTTTCCAGCCCCGTTTGGGTTGTTTAAAAATTTAAGGTGTTGTTGTTCCCCTTTGACTTTTTAAAGGGGCATCGCCCCCTTAAACGACCCGCTCATATCGAAAAACCCTTTTCGATGGTGGCAGGGGCCCATGACTTAAGCCCCAGGGCGTAGCCCAAAGTTTTCGCTCAACACTAAATTTAAAACCCTTTTGGGTTTAAATTTAAAAAAAAAAATTTTAAAAATTTTAAAGGGGGGACATGTATGAAAAAATGTCTGGGGCTGAGAATTTTTTTTGTTGCTCATTTCAACCGTCAGGGACCCCTATCATTTTTTTTAGGCACTTTTTAAATGAAAGGGAAAAGCTATGATTTTGGTTTTCAATTTGGGGAAAAAGAAAATTTTTAGACCTAAGGGCAGTTGTTTTTACATTAAGGTCTATAAAACTTTTTGACTCCTTTTAAATTTTAAAATTTTCAGAATAATTTTGAAGGGGGTGTGTTTCCAAAATTAAAAATTCCAATTTGGGAAATGACTAAAAGAATTACCCAGCTTTGCATTTTAAACTATTTAAATGAATTTTACATTTATTGCTTTAGAAAAGGAAATGTCATAAATGTCAGATAG